>JAMWET010002380.1:0-7500 GCA_024036415.1 Prochilodus magdalenae
AGCGGAAGGCGTGCTCGGCAGACCACTAGTCACGGTGTCTTCGGGTTCACCTACGGGTCTCTGAGTGGCGAACCAAGCCTGGAGCGAGCCGTCTGGCTCTCTCATCCCCACCTGGCGCACTCTGTAATCTCCGCCTTAATCACGTACCCTGACCAGGTGATAAGGCCTACAGGTGTGCTGGGTCTGACACCTCCGAGCTGGTCACGTTGTTCGTTAGAGAGCAGAATCTACCGTTCAATGCGGTCAGGCTTGTGAAGGTATGAACACAAGGACTCCGCCCACTAATCCCTTCAGAGACAGATAAGGGTTTCCTGCGTGGTCTAGGCTTGATTTGCATGACTGCCACATGGAACCTGAAGTACTTTTAATGAACCATTCACTGAAAAGTGGCTTCATTTAGGCACTGTTCTAACTACTGGGCCTTGCTCTGTAGGACTAATCCACCGGACATAAGAGTAAGTTTCTGGGTCCATTTTGGATCCATTTAGCTTCTTTTCTAAAAGTGGCGCCGAGGAAGAAAACAGAGTTTCATGGTCCGTACTGGTTATTTTCATATGTTTTATTTTTTTCCGATAAATATGATCATTTTATCAGGAATATAAATTACCAGTACTGTACTACGATACGGTTACAGTGCTGTACGCCTTGAAAACTACAAACATAAATTGAATTGAAAATGGAATGGGAGTCTATGGGAGGAACGAGGGATAACCAAATGAACTAATAGAGGAGTGTTGGTCAGTATGGCTATGGATTTTAGAGTTTGAGGATCTGCCCTGATGAGGGACATGCAGGTCTGTAGGTTAGAAGGAAACAATAGAGTTTGAATGGGGATAAAAAATGAATGGGGTCCTATGGAAAGGAACGTGGGATAACCAAACAACAAATTAGAGGAGTGGTTGGTCATTATAGCTGTAGATTAGAGGTTGGGGATCTGCCCTGAGTGAGGACATGCAGTGGTGTCCTGTAGGTTAAAGGAACCCATAGAGTTTAAATGGGGGTGAAACACTAATGGGAGTCTATGAAGAGGAAACGAGGAGTTTTGATTAAATGACATGCCAGAGGAGTGTTGGTCAGTATGTCTGTGGAATGAGAGTTTGGGGATCTGCCCTGAGCGAGGACATGACGGTTTGGTGTCTCATATATTAAGGACCCAATAGAGTTTGAATGGGGGTGAAAATGAATGGACGTCTATAGGGAAGGAACCAGGAGATAACCAAATGACTAATAGAGGAGTGTGGGTCCAGTAATGGCTGTGGATTAGAGGTTGGGGATCTGCCCTGAGCGAGGACATGTAGTTTGGTGGTCTGTAGGTTAAAGGACCTCAATAGGATAAATGAATGGGAAGTCAATGGCAGGAACGTGGGATTGATAAACGACATACAGAGGAGTGGTGGGTCAGTATGGGCTGTGGATTAGAGTTTGTTGGGATCTGCCCTGAGTGAGGACCAATGTAGTTTGGTATCCTGTAGGTTAAAGGACCCAATAGGATAATGACTGGGAGTCTATGGAAGGAACGAGGGATGAATATACGACACTAGAGGAGTGGTGGATCAAGTTATGGCTATAGATTTAGAGGTTGGGGATCTGCCCTGAGTGAGGACATGACCAGGTCTTGGGTAGGTTAAAAAAAAAAAACCCATAGGGTTTGAATGGGGGTGAAAATGAATGGTAAGTCTATGGGGAGGACCGAGGGATGGAGAAAAACAAGGCACACAGACCGAGTGCAGGTCAGATCATCATTGGATCCATGCTCGGTGGTCCGCCCCGAGGTATGTAATGTGCTAAAACAAACATGGTGTCCCTGTCGGTTCGAGCAGGAGGTACAGTAAAGATGGACGGTGCACTTTTTCCCTATTCATTCCTAATGGGAAAAACATTCGGAATTTTATGAAGTTTGTGATATAATCCCATATCAGACGGAACATTCCGGAGTTAGTGGGACCAAAAAAAAGTGACCATACAGAAGAGAATTACGGTCTATGGAATATTCCCAGTGACATCAAAAACAAAAAAAATCTGTCCACATCATCACTGCTCCACTGACCGTGACAGGACACTCTGTAGGTGTACAGGTCAGACTGTAGTCCATCTGTTTCTCTGTGTACTGTATTACCCTGTTCCTTCAATGGTCAGGACCCCCACAGGACCACCACAGAGCAAGGTACTACGTGGGTGGTTGGATCATTCTCAGCACTGCAGTGACCACTGACGTGGTGGTGGTGTGTTGGTACAGCAGTGTGGGCTGGGGCACCTTAGTGTTCACTTCCTTGACTGAGAACCAGGAATCCATCAACCAATACTATCCAGTGTCCTGGTGGGGGCAGCGTCCTGTGGGCAGTAGCCCTAGTGGGGCGGAGTCCTGTGGGGCAGCCGTCCTGTGGGCAGCGTCCTGTCCCCACGTGATGAAGGACTAAGAGGATGACCAACACTGCACTGTGCATGCAGCAGATGAGGCTATCGTCTCTGACTGTCCATCTACAAGGTGGAGCAGCAAGGTAGGAGTGTCTAAATAGAGTGGACAGTGAGTGGACATCAGATGGGTCTCAACACTCCAGCAGCACTGCTTAGTGTCCTGATCCCACTCACGACGCAGCACCACACACTAACACCAAACCACCAACGCATCAGTGTCCCTGCAGTGCCTGAGAACGATGCCACCACCCACATCAACCTGCTCTGTAATACTGACTTCTGTTTGGAAGGCGACTAAACTGGAGTATATTATTCACATATAAAAACAATAAACAGGAAACAGGCGGACGCAGACATACGGGGAGAATTACAAATAAGGGCCCTGAGATGGACATGAAACAGACGGTAAGACACTGAAGACAGTACCGGACGATACCAGTGACGTGCACTAGCAGATTTAAGATGTAGGAAATGACAGGGCCAGTGGTGAACAGTATCGCAGGCTGAGTAACAGTAAGGGCGGGTATTAGTGCCACAACCAGTTTCACAGTCCCAGTTTCGGTGTTTTAATGGGGTGGGGGGTTAAGTGGGAATGCCAAGTATACAACCTTACAAGAGGTTTACAACGTGTTGTGCATCCCGGTTCGGTGTTCATAGAGGGTGGGTTCAGGGTGCTGATGGACATATATGTAGATAACACTGTAAGTGGGCACTTCTGGTTAATCTAATTCTAATCCACTCCTCATCTAATCCTAATCTAATAAAAGTGTATCAGAGCAGGACAAGCAAAGCTCATGCTTCCTAATGTTCACGACACGGGGGGGGGGGGGGGGGGGGGTAATTCCTTTATATGACCATCTCGAAGCTGGCACAGGAGATTGCCAAGGATTACACATAAGATAGGACAAGGTGCCCTAGTATTGTCATTGCAACAGCCGTACAACGAAATTGAGCAGCAATCCGACGGCAACTTTTACACTCCCCAATAATTTAACATATAACATATGGCTAAAAGACAGTGAGAGAGACCAGAAGGAAAAAAAAATAAAATAAAACAATAAATATACATACATATATATATATATATATATATATCTTAGTATATATATATATATATATATATATATATATTATATAATATATATTATATAATATTTAATATAATAAAAATGACTATAAAACTGTATATTTCCTAAAAACGGACTATAGACAGAGGTGAGGGTAAGCACTGTTATTTAGCTTATATTTTTCCATTTATATTCCATATATTTATTAAATAAAAATGGTAAAAACGCAAATTTTAACCATTTTTATTGGTATTTTAAAATTAAATTATTTGACCATTTTATTCATAATATATGAATACTTGAATATTATATATATATATATATATATATATATATTAATTATATAATAATATATATATATTATATTCAAATTAATGCATAAAAAGTAAAAATCAACAAAAAGAGTGAGTTCCATGGTTTCCACTGGACATTGATTAATATACATATATACACGATAGAGTGTGCCACTGCTTGTTGGAAACAACCTCGCTGGACTGCTACTACAGTCGTAGAAAGTACATGTTTGTTCTTTTTTTACGCTGTGTACATTTCGTGATGAATTGGACCACGGGCCAAAAAGACGTCCTGGTTCTCATTGACTTCCATTAAAAAGCAGAGTAACGCTGAATGGTTGTTCCCTGCCGAGCTTTTTTGGTCAACCCTTAGTTCGGACTATTTAATAGACTGATATTAGCTCTCAATATGACACTTACCGACCAAACAGGGAATCTATCAGGCTACCTCCCTTACCGCACCACCAAAAGACTCTCCAGTTATAGGCCCCCATCAATCCAGCAAGGCTCTAGCCAATAGACCAGAAACCATTACCCCGCCAGAATCCAGTACTCCCTACTCTACGACTCCGAAGATTCTATGGCGGCCCAAAGGCCACCAAACCAGCACCATTACTTTCTAGTAAATCAACTTTAATTGTCTAAAATGGATAAACGCCAACATCAGATCAGACAGATCAACAGATAGACTAATGAACCAGAGATTAGACTAATATACTCAAAAACTGCACCTTGACTTTAACATTTATCAGTCAATCAATTATAAAACAGCCCATAACAATGAACTCCCATCTACAACTCTGGAACTTCCGTAATAGAACCAAGGTGACGGCCCACACCAACCCGCCCATCACTGTCAACAACCACACAGGTCAGCCCTTTCAGCTTGGACTGGACAAAGGCATCGCACTTCTCAAACAACGTTTACCTCCACTCTCTGGATTCAAGGGCGCACCACCACGGTACGGCACTGGGAGCACCGAGGAGCTCTTCTCTTCAGAGTCAGTACCAAACATTGCCTGTCAAGTATCCTCAGCAAAAATCAGAACTCAATAATAATCCTGCTTCTGAAAAATTAACTATCCACAACAACCACAAACACACCTGTAAATAACAGCCCTTACCGTCACCCTCTGGAACTACTTGTCCTTATACCAGATTACAATCCCCCCCAGCAGCCAATAGACCATCCTTAGAAGACTCCACTCCTCTCACATTCAGATATACACACACAACATTATACATACACACACACACACACACACATACACACACACACACTCATACACACACACACAGATCAGATATATACATACACACACACACACACGTCACACACTCATACACACTCATACACCATACACATCACACACACTCATATATACACACACACACACTCACTACTCACACATATATACAAACACACATACACCAACAAACACACACGACATATTACACACACACACACAAACACACGATATATACATCCACACACACACACACATCACACACTACACATACACACACTCACACAACACACACAACAGATACACACACTCACATTACACACACACACAACTCATATATACATACACACATACCCACAGATAACACAACTCACTCAGATATACATACAACACACACACACAGATAATACACACACTCATCATACACACCACACACAACACACTCAGATATACACACACACACACAAACACACACACGACACTCCAGATATACATACACACACAGATACAACACACCTCACATACACACACACTCAGATATACATAACACACACAGCACACACAGATACACACACAACACACACACACACACCACACACAGATACACACACTCACCACACACACCACATACACACTCAGATATACATACACACACACATACAACACTCAGATATACATACAACACACACACAGATAACACACACTCACACACACACTATAGACATACACCACACACACACACACAGATACACACACTCACATACACACATACACACACTCAGATATTCCATACCAACACACACAACACCTACACACTACACTCAGATATACATACACACACACTACACACAGCTACACACACACACACAAACACACACGATATCACACACACACTCAGATATACATACACAACCACACACAATTACACACACACACTCAGATATACATCACACAACACACACACACACAGATTACACCCAACACACACACTCAGATATCATACACAACACACACAACACACAGATACACACACACACAACACAGCGACACACAGATATACATCCACACACACACACAACACCAGATACACACACTCACACACACCACACACACCACACAACAAACACCTATACACAAGTGGCCTATTATTATTATTATTATTATTTATTGGTATATATTTATTCCCTGATTTGTTAGTCTTTGTTTTTTGTTTAATGATGTGGGTGATGTGTGTCTATGTTCCCACCCTTCTGTTCCGTTGTTATGTACCCTTACCTGTGTGTTGTGTGTATTACCGTCTCCTCCTGGAACACAGTGAGAACCCATGTAATACAGATCACAGGTGTAGAAGTCCCTCTGATGTGGGGGGACGTTGGTGTGTCCTGTAAAGTTATGTAATACGGGCAGTGTGCATGCGTCAGCCATGCCCTAAACAGTATATGGAATATGATGAAATGATAAGTACCAGAAGAACCCCCTGCTAATAAGATCAGTGTTCAGGACAGACCGGTCTTCCTTTAGCCGAGAGGAGAAAATGAGGAGGGAGTTTCGGAGGTTCCGGCTGGATAGCAGCGGTCCTGGAACAGCAGCAGCCAGCTTCCTGTATCCTCCCGTCTGTAAAGTGGTGATGAAAGGACCGAGTTACAGTCAGCAGGGAGCAGCGAGACCACAAGCCCAGCTGAACGGGGGTCCGAAGCCCGCCGCAAAACCGGGCAGCAACGTTCGTGTTCTGCGGTGGAGGACTCACACCAGATCCTCGGTCCCCTCGTTTCTCCTGACTTCCTGACACGGAGGGAATTCCCTTCAAGCCTGAAAAAAGAGGAAAAACACCAGTCAGTAGCAGTAACGTATCCGTCCGCCTTCAAATTCCACCATGCTCCCTACAGCCGTGGGTGACTTCTCTACAACAGTACAGGACGGAGCATCCTCAGCGTGTGTAAACTTACAGCCATATATAATATACAGAATCTGCTCAAAAACCACCACAATACAAAAAATTAACAATGCACAACACCGCCCAGTAAACCAGCGCATAAGAAGTGAATTTACAAAAAAATTTACAAACAAATTTACAAAAAAATACATTTCTGAAAATTTCTGAGAATTTCAAAAAAACCAAATTTTTTGGATTTTTAGAGGTAATTATAGGTAATGTTTACATACCATGATAATGCAATATTGGCTTTTTTCTGTCACAGGGCCTAATGAGACACTGCGAGACGGACCATGCCCTGTCCCCTGGGCTTCATCTTTCCACATACAACGTCTGAAGTTTCAATTTGCTTAAAGTGCAAGACAATTTTCTTTCTTTCTATCACAGAGGTGTAATTAACAAACAATGAACATGTTTCAAAAATACAGATAAACAAAAAAATTAGATGCATAAAAATACATACAAAAAAAAACACTCTGATCATGTTCACACAACAAAAATATTTTAAAAATCTAAATGCCAAAAAATGTGTATATTTCACATTA
>JAMWET010002380.1:12500-15000 GCA_024036415.1 Prochilodus magdalenae
AAATTATTTTTTTGCAGATTTTTTTCAAAAAAATTTTGGCGATTTTTTTTCAATTTTTTTTTTGTTTATATAACTTGTTTATATAAAAAGATTGTAAATGTCCACATGCCTTTCAGCTGGTTCAGTGATTAAAATGTTCAGTATGTTTTGATTGTGCTATAGGCTGCAGAGAGAAGATACTGTATATATATACACCTACACACAATGTTTATGGTCGTCCAAAAGATTACATACATATATATATATATATATAGATATATATATATATATATATATATATATATATATATATATATATATATATATATATATATATATATACATTGTGTGCATGCATAGTGAATACATATGGATAAATACATATATATTGCTATATTGCTTTCTTGGAAAAGCAGGCTTATGATATATCTATATATGTATATATATATATATATATATATATATATATATATATATATATATATATATATATGCATGCAATGGCCAATAAAACATTGTCTTAGTATTGTAGGGTATTATTTATAAATATATATGCAAGTATATCTTGTTTAACATTCTACATTATAAAATTTTTTTTTTAATTATAATTAATAATAATAATTATTATTGTTATTAAGTGTGTATATTGTGTACATATATATTGAAAACATATCGATGCATACATATACACTGATTTCTTGCAAAGGCATGCATATGATAGATAGATAGATAGATAGATAGATAGATAGATAGATAGATATAGTCCTATATATGGATATATGTGCAGCCCTTAATCAGGTTTGTTATGATGACCAATAATATACTGACCTATTGTTGCAGAGCGTTATTAATAAATATATAAGTATATATGCAAGTATATGTAGTTTAATATTCTAAAATATTTTATATTATTATTATTATTATTGTTATATGGTGTATATATAAATGGGTTTATAGTTATGGAGTTTATGTCCATGTAATGATGCTACATTGCCCGTATGGGCTTCCCTTCATCATCCAGCTTATAGTGGGACGGATTCCCTCATCCCTGCCTCCACATGGCCCCCCACTGCGGTGGAAGAGAAGAACCCACACTCGGAGAAAACCTCCAGAAACAAAGGAGCTCCATGTGAGTGCGGTGCGGGTGAGTAGATTGTATCCGGCGTGTTTTTGTTTGTGTTGATTTTGTCTACTTCAGGTGGAATATGAAGCCTGCTTCGTGGTTGGAGGCCACGGAGGCTCTCCCGTTTCCCGTTTCCAGCGCCGTCGTTAGGCCGTACGCGGTACATGTGCACGACTGCCAGCCACGGGGCCAGGCCTACCTTCAGGCCCACCGAGGATTACTCCTGGAAGCAGCTGCAGCGCCTCGCCACCGGAAACAGACCTAAGAGCAGCTGGCGTGCCAAAGCTGGGATGAAATCATGGACACATAACGAGCAGTGCAATGAACGGAACGACGGGCGGAGCCGTATGACCACCCCCGGTTCCTTTCAGCGCAGGCCGGCCGGGCGGCAGGGCCACGGGAGGCGGGGTCTCTGCTAGCCACTCAGATGGGCCCTCTGAAAATAGAGCGAGCGGAAGCCTGAGATAACCGTAATTAGAACTGACTCTCCGTGCCAGTGATCCATGCAGACTATTAGTGTTGTCACGAAACGCTGCGGATGCTACTGGGCATGCGCACTGCCTCCCGTCAGCATCCTCGCGTGCTCCAGGAAGGTCGCTCGCCCAGCGCCGTGCGGTGGCGTCACAGGGCCAGGGGGACCAGGTCGAGAGGTCTGAAGTCGGGGGGACGTGTGCAGGAGGCCTGAGTTGACGTCTCAGAGAAGGAAGAAGCTAGCATATATACTAGGGCACGCGTTCGGCGCGGTTGTGCTAACACGAAGGCCCCCTCGTTCAC
The DNA here is from genome assembly GCA_024036415.1 of Prochilodus magdalenae. Lineage (NCBI taxonomy): Eukaryota > Metazoa > Chordata > Actinopteri > Characiformes > Prochilodontidae > Prochilodus > Prochilodus magdalenae. The sequence continues at coordinate 14,377 of JAMWET010002380.1, forward strand.
CATTTCGGGCCCTTTGCTGACCCCAGACCAAAGCGTGAACTGAAGTGGCCGTCTTGTAATCCGAAATCAGCCCACTGTTTGGTCGGTCGGGTCTTCTGCGTAAACGTAGACGGGGAATTCAGCACCATGAGGTCCTTGTACACCCGATTTCCGAATGAAATTCCTCGTTTTGTCGGCCTTCTTGGGCTTCTAGTGATGCCGATTCGGGAATCGTGTATATGTTGATATTTGGAAACGCTTATCTTCTCCGAACACTGCTTCTCCATCATACAGGATAAAGGAGTTATAGATTAGCACGGGATTAGGTTAATCTGGATTTGGCCATTTACATATATATATATATATATATATATATATATAATATCTATTTACACTCACTTTCTAACCACACAAAGCACACATGGTCGCGCAGTGTTTATTATTTAGTCTATTTTAATTACTCTAAAATCAGATTACCATGAATCAGCTCTCTAATGCTGATTTATGTATTTCCTGTTATTAATGTTATTCATGCCTTCTGTATTTGCGCATTGCTCTCTGCTCTTTCCACTCTGCACACGATTATTTGCACTACCTCTACATTCATGTGCAAGTTTATTTTTTATTTTAATTTTTTATTTAAAA
>JAMWET010002380.1:20000-37500 GCA_024036415.1 Prochilodus magdalenae
ACTGGCCCTGTCATTTCCTACATCTTAAATCTGCTAGTGCACGTCACTGTATCGTCCGTACTGTCTTCAGTGTCTTACCGTCTGTTTCATGTCCATCTCAGGGCCCTTATTGTAATCTCCCGTATGTCTGCGTCCGCCTGTTTCCTGTTTATTGTTTATTATAGTGAATATACTCCAGTTCTAGTCCTTCCAAACAGAGTCAGTATTACAGAGCAGGTATGATGTGGGTGGTGGATCGTTCTCAGCACTGCAGGGACACTGACGTGGTGGTGTTAGTGTGTGGTGCTGGTGTGAGTGGATCAGACACAGCAGTGCTGCTGGAGTGTTGAGACACTGTGTCCACTCACTGTCCACTCTATTAGACACTCCTACCTTGCTGCTCCACCTTGTAGATGGACAGTCAGAGACGATAGCTCATCTGCTGCTGCACAGTGCAGTGTTGGTCATCCTCTAGTCCTTCATCAGTGGGGACAGGACGCTGCCCACAGGACGCTGCCCCACAGGACTCCGCCCCACAGGATACTGCCCACAGGACGCTGCCCCACAGGACACTGGATAGTATTGGTTGGTGGATCCTGGTTCTCAGTCCAGGAGTGACACTAAGGTGCCCAGCCACACTGCTGTACCAACACACCACCACCACGTCAGTGTCACTGCAGTGCTGAGAATGATCCACCACCCACGTAGTACCTGCTCTGTGGTGGTCCTGTGGGGGTCCTGACCATTGAAGAACAGGGTAATACAGTACACAGAGAAACAGATGGACTACAGTCTTGACCTGTACACCTACAGAGTGTCCTGTACGGTCAGTGGAGCTGATGATGTGGACAGATTTTTTGTTTTTTGATGTCACATGGAATATTCCATAGACCGTAATCTCTTCTGTATGGTCCACTTTTTTTTGGTCCACTAACTCCGGAATGTTCCGTCTGATTGGGATTTATACAAACTTCATAAAATTCCGAATGTTTTTCCCATTAGGAATGAATAGGGAAAAGTGCACGTCCATCTACTGTACTCCTGCTCGACCGACAGACACCATGGCACATACACTACCTCGGGGCGGACCACCGAGCATGGATCCAATGATGATCTGACCTGCACTCGTCTGTGTGCCTTGTTTTTCTCCATCCCTCGGTCCTCCCCATAGACTCCCATTCATTTTCACCCCCATTCAAACCCTATGGGTTTTTTTTTTAACCTACAGACCTGCATGTCCTCACTCAGGGCAGATCCCCAACCTCTAATCTATAGCCATACTGATCCACACTCCTCTATGTGTCGTATATTCATCCCTCGTTCCTTCCATAGACTCCCATTCATTTATCCTATTGGGTCCTTTAACCTACAGATACCAAACTACATGTCCTCACTCAGGGCAGATCCCCAAACTCTAATCCACAGCCATACTGACCCACACTCCTCTGTATGTCGTTTATCAATCCCACGTTCCTGCCATTGACTCCCATTCATTTATCCTATTGGGTCCTTTAACCTACAGACACCAAACTACATGTCCTCGCTCAGGGCAGATCCCCAACCTCTAATCCACAGCCATACTGACCCACACTCCTCTATTAGTCATTTGGTTATCCCTGGTTCCTCCCATAGACGTCCATTCATTTTCACCCCCATTCAAACTCTATTGGTTCCTTTAATATATAGACACCAAACGTCATGTCCTCGCTCAGGGCAGATCCCCAAACTCTAATCCACAGACATACTGACCAACACTCCTCTGTATGTCATTTATCAACTCCTCGTTCCTCTCATAGACTCCCATTAGTTTTCACCCCCATTTAAACTCTATGGGTTCCTTTAACCTACAGACACCACTGCATGTCCTCACTCAGGGCAGATCCCCAACCTCTAATCTACAGCTATAATGACCAACACTCCTCTATTTGTTGTTTGGTTATCCCACGTTCCTTCCATAGACCCCCATTCATTTTTATCCCCATTCAAACTCTATTGTTTCCTTTAACCTACAGACCTGCATGTCCTCACTCAGGGCAGATCCTCAAACTCTAATCCATAGCCATACTGACCAACACTCCTCTATTAGTCATTTGGTTATCCCTCGTTCCTCCCATAGACTCCCATTCATTTTCAATTCAATTTATGTTGTAGTTTTCAAGGCGTACAGCACTGTAACCCGTATGTACAGTACTGGTATTTATATCCTGATAAAATGATCATATTTATGGAAAAAATAAAAATATGAAATACCATTACGACCATGAACTCTGTTTTCTTCCTCGGCGCCACTTTTAGAAAGAAGCTAAATGGATCAAAATGGACCAGAACTTACTCTTATGTCCGGGATTAGTCCTACAGAGCAAGGCCACAGTAGAACCGTGCTAATGAAGCACCCTTTCAGCTGATGGTTCATTAAAAGTACTTCAGGTTCCATGTGCAGTCATGCAATCAAGCCTAGAACCACGCAGGAACCCTTATCTGTCTCTGAAGGGATTAGTGGGCGGGTCCTTGTGTTCATACCTTCACAGCCTGACCGCATGACGGTAGATTCTGCTCTCTAACGAACAACGTGACCAGCTGGAGGTGTCAAACCCAGCACACCTGGAGGCCTTCATCACCTGGATCAGGTGTACGTGATTAAGGCTGGAGCTACAGAGTGCAGGGTGGGGATGAGAGGAAGCAGATCGGCTCTGCTCCAGGCTTGGTTCCGCCACTCAGAGACCCTGTAGGTGAACCGAAGACCCCCGTGACCTGGTCTGCCGAGTCACGCCTTCCTCTGTGTCTTCTGCTCCCGTGTCCTGTCCGCTGGGCTCCCTGCAGGACTCAGGTGTGTTAAAGTGGCGTTACGGTGGGGCGCGCAACTCAGACCTCTCCGCCAGTGCTAGCGTAAAAGTCCCGGTGACGTTTTTAAAATAGACATTCATTTCTTCAAATCTTATTCGACAAAATATTAATAATAATATAATACTGGTGATATTAATTAATTAATTAATTTATTTATTTAAATAAACACATCCGCCTTAATTGAGGCTATTAATTAGGCAATGAATTTATTAATTAATAGATTAATTAATGAGGCATTTACATTTTGTTAGCTTTAGCGTTTAGCTATTTTTTAAACTAGCGTTTAACTATTGTGCTAATATTTACCCTATCTAAAAAAAAAAAATTAATAATGGGGTACTCGTGGACTATTCGCTTTAATGGGGCCATAGAATAAATATAATAATAATAATAATAAAAATAATAATAATAATAGTAGTAGTAATAATAATAACCAATGACGAAAATGTATTATGATTTATTATTATTGTTATTATTTGTTATTTTATTATTGTCTTGACTATTGGAGAATTTCTTGCGCTGTAAAAAAAAAAACGTTTTGTTAGCTTTAGCCAATAGCTAGTGCTCTATTTTAAATATTTAAATTCCTGTATATTTAATATTTCCTTATTTATTAGGAAAAAAAACATGATCACGTGTTTATCAAGCTCATAATAAATATATTTTAATTTTGTTAATTTTACCATTTAGCTAATATTTCAATAATAATATTAAAATACAATTATAATAAAAAATAAAAACAATAATAATAATAATTATTATTATTATTATCATTATTGTTATTTTATTATAATTATTATTATTATAATAATTATTATTATTATCATCATTATTATTATTATTATTATAGGAGAACGTGTGACATACTAGCTGTAAGAAAGGCCATGAAAAAATAAACACAAATATATAATAATAATAATAATAATAATAATAATAATAATAATAACTATTTGTATTTTATATGTAATTTGTATATAATCTAACATATTTGTATATAATTATAAATAAATGTTGTAATTTATTAATATCGCCCTGTGTGAAGTGTGTCGAATACATTGACCTCGCGCCCTTAAAGGGAAACGCCACCGGTTATCCCGGGTGTCAGAATCTCTGCCTCCCTAAACGGGATGTGATCCACCGAGATGTTCGCCGCTCCGCTCCAGAGAAACTTTCTCGCTCGCTCAGAGTCGGCCTCCGCGGTGTTACGGGTAACCGGACGTCCGGGCGGGTTAAAGGGCCTAGAAATCACGAGACACCGCGCGCTGGGGCACTGCAGCATGTGGGTGGCATTCCCCTGTATGTACAACAGGCCGGTTCCCCTCTATGGACCTAAAGGCCCAGATAGGCCATCTCATTGTGGTTTATGGGTTCACGAGACCAGTCAGGGCTCGTGCACGCGCAGCAGAGGGCTCGATAACAGAGCAGCACCTGGTATAGATGTTAGATCTGTCTTCCCCCTCGATCGAGTTAGCTCTGGAAGGATGAGGGTGCTCAACACATGATAGCACATGGTGTATAATTTTTTTTAATTTATTTGTTTGTTTGTTTGTTTGTAGGTTTATCTTTTTGTGTGTTTGTGCGCAATACAGGAGGTCCGTTTTTTTAATCGAGAAACGCCCTCTAAACAAAAACCCCTCAGCTGCTCAGATTGTTTCTATGCTATTATTTATTTATTTATTTATTTATTTATTTATTTATAAACATTAAATGAAATAATAATTGTTAATAAACACAATATTACGTTTTGACCTAACAACGTAATTTTTAAATGTATTTTATTATTTTAAAGTTATTATTATAATAAACATAATTATAAAACATTAATATTATTTTAAATGTAATTATAAACTATTAATTTACACTGTATTTAAAAGGTTCTAACTGGATCAAAGAGTTTGGGTCTTTATTAGCTTTTTATGTTACGTACAGTTTTTTTTTTTTAAGTCTTTAAACTGCTGAATATACCGTCTCTCTTTATTAGAGTATTAATATTTAATATTCCTGGTTGTTTATTAACGCTTTCGGTACGCCTGTCCTACTTTCTAGGAGTTTTCTTCCCACCCGTTTCCTGGCAGGCCGCGCTGGGATTGGCCGGCGCGTATAAGCTGTTAGCCAATCGGAGCGTGAGAAGTGAGATAATTTACATACGCTGCGCGGGCCGGGGGCGGAGCTATCCCGAACACGGGTGGGAAGAATAACAGTGTCTGGGAATGGACAGCGCTGGCTGGAACCGGGATCGTAGAGGAGCTAGAGACTGCGGGACAGCGCGTGAAGCTAGTTTAGGATAAAAACAGGATATTAGATCGATCATAAGGCCGGCGTGTAAGACCCCCTGGCTCTTATCACCACAAGAGTGAAGGATACCTTTACTTAACACACTAGGAAAGTCCTAGTTTGCACCGCTGAATAAAATTTGGGAGAATTTTTGGGAAATTTGGTGGAACTCCCCTTTAAAACTTATTAGTGAATATATCCCTGAAATGTACATTATGGAAAAGGCCACACAGCTCAGTAGGCCATCAACTGGAAGAGAGAAGGAAGGCACGTCTGCATTTAGGGCTGGCCCCGGCGCTTGGCTAATAATAATAATAATAATAATAATAATAATAATAATAATAATAAAGCCCAAAAATCGGGTTGAATAAAAATCTGGAAAAAAAAGTTTTAAAAAACCGCTATGGGTGAAACAGCTAAGCCGAGGCCACCCGCCAACACGACTAGCCTAGCCTAGCATTTCGCGCTAACACTGCAGTATACACAACCGAAATCCAGCAGGGATGACGGGGATTAAACTGTCCAGTGCTTATGTGGAAGTTAATCCGTCAAGGAATCACACACAGTGGGCTTCCATGTCTGCTAGCAAGTCTTTAAAGGCGACCCCCCGCTCTCCTCCACATTTCTCCACAAGTCACCAAACATGTCAACAATCAGGCGCTGCTGAGGCCTCAACGAGTCTCAGCCATGTTAGCCTAGCATAGCACACAAACAGCGTTAGATCTATTATTTCCGGGTTAAAAGGCGCTTATTAATAATAATAATGTATTCGTAGTTGTTGTTATTATTATTATTATTATTATTGCGAAAAAGCAGAAGAGCTAGACCGCCTGTGTCTTATTAATAAACCAGATATTTAATAAGGAATCTTCTGAACAAGTTAGTCATTTTATGAAGTACAGAAACACACACACGGTTTTACACCGAGTTCCCTAAACGGAAGTGCAGAACTGTGGAAACGACACCCTGCATTATAAAGCCGTCCACCGAGACACTCAGCCGTACAGTGTACGGCACATCACACCACATACACTCGCTTATATGCAAACACACACACACACTCACCTATATACACATACACACTCGCTTATATATACACCCACACACACACGTACCAACACACACACGAAACAGAGGTCAATGAAAGCGCGTGGCCATGCTTGTTCAAGTGTCCTGTAGTTAGCGTGTTAAAGGGGAACTCCACCGACAGTCCAAAATTCTGAATAACCCAACTGCCAAGATGTACCCAGCCTCATTCAGAGAGCTTTTGACATGAAAGCCTGGCTCTGCGTGTTCAGAGAACCTTAAGTAGAACCCTAGAACACCCAGTGTCCAATCCAGCCCATATACACCACATGGGCATGGCGTGCTGTAGCACAGTGATGATGTCATATGGCTGCAGTGCTATGGAAAACAGGGCAGCCAAGTTTCTCTCTTTATCCCTCCAGTGATGTCACGTTCTAGCTAAAGCTAGAAAGGCTGAATGATATTAGGGTTCCGTGAGATGCCCAGCTGGCCGTTCTCGCGCGGTGGATGAGGGCGAAGCACACAGGGCCGACCTGCTAGCAACGGGGTGTAGTCGGTTGTTGATGCTGGGTAAAGCGTTTATGGGTCACGTAACGGATCTGGATGGTGTAGCATCACTGCGCATGCGTCACCTGACTACCTGAGTCCGTTTATGTCCCCGATTTAAGCTTAACCCTCGTCCAAGGATGGGTTCCCACTATTCCAGCGCTCATCAGCATTCCATATAGAAACTCACGTGTGGGTTCTCCAATGGTTCTGGATAGTAAATGCGTCTATAAAGGGTTCCTCGGTTAAAGGGAATGTCTCTATGTAGAGCCTAACACTGGAACCACCCTATATGGAACCATATACGACACCATCAGTCTGATGAAACCGTCTCTATGCATTTAAACATGCATATGGTTCTATATAGAGAACATAAGTAATGTGTTACTTTTACTTTTAATGTAAGTCAATGGAACCAGACGTCTTAACTCACTGTAGCTCATTCCTCTTGGCCTGTGCGTCAGGATATGCCCATGCAATGTATAGATCAGCAGGGACCTTTACAGGACGCCGTGACCTGATGTGGACAGCAGCGATATAAGGTAATCTAATCTTATAGCAGGATCATATAGGAGATAAGACGAGGCGTGCAGCTTCACTGGTGGCCGAGTTTATAAAATGAGGTGTAGACAAGGTGACCCCTGACCCGGTCAGTTCACATCCCACTGACTCGGAAAATCAAAATTTTGAAAAGTGGGTGGAGTTCCCCTTTAACTTTCTCAAGTATTCTATGGTAACAGTGCAGGCCTGGGTTGCTAGCTAGCTGTACTGCGAGGTCTCGCGCGTCCCTAGTATATGACGGGCCTAAATAATAAACAATAACACCCATAATAAAATCACCCTGGATGCGCGTGCGGCCCCGGCTATGTGACCTGAGAAAGCTCGAGACCGCCGTTAGCCTCGCTCTGGATGCGTGTGCCCCCTTATTACCCCGGTTAGTCTCTTAAGGCGCTTCCCAGCGGAAATGAAGAGGCGTCCAAGTTCACACTTCCTATTTACATAAATAATTTATATTATTATCATCATCATAATTATTATTATTATCATACGATGCCGGGCGGCTGGGATGAATACAATGACGCTAAAAAATTCAAAACAATGTTTTTTTTTTTTTCGTTTTTTTTTTTGTTTGTTCGTTTTTTCCTCTTCCGCCATAAATATAAAACTTAAATTAAGATATTGGAATAATTCGAGCAGTATATATAAATAGTTGTTACCTTTGGCAGGTCTAGACAGTCTTAGCTCAAAGGTAACAGCGTCCCTTCACAAAAACGAGCCCCCAAAAAAACGAGCAACAAAATTTAGTTCGTTCGTTTTTGTTTCCATCCGGGTTCCTCAGTTTAAGAACGAATTCACCCTTTTCTGCTGTTGCGCTAAGACTCCAGCGAAGCCGCCGGCCGAGAAGGACGGCAGCGTGGTGGCGAGAGTGTCCGCGAGCAGCGCGCGCGCCGAGCTGGCCGCCGGAACCCCGAACGCGGGCGCGCGCGTCTGCTGCTGCTGCTGCTGCTGCTGAGGAGGCGCCGCGGCGTGAGAAGGAGGTGGTGGTGGAGGATGATGGTGGTGGTGGTGATGATGAGGAGGTGGTGGTGGGGCAGGGGGGTGCCCTTGCTGTCCCGAGCTGAAGTAGCTCGACTGCGCGTGCATTAGCCCCGCGGGCGAGGCGCTCATGCCGTAGCCGATGCCGTTCCCCAGCGGCTCGAGCAGCGCGCCGTAGCCGTGTCCCTGTCCCAGGAAGCCCGCCGACGAGCCGTTGTAGTGCGCGTGGTGGTGGTGGTGGAGCGAGAGGAAGGGGGAGAGCTGCCAGCACAAGGGTCCGCTCGGGCTCTCGTGGATCCCCAGCGCCAGCGGCGCGAAGCGGAGCCCACGCTTCAGCGCCAGCTTGCCCCGCGAGGTGGCCGAGCGCCGGCGCAGCTTGCCCGTGGTGCCGCCGATGAAGACGTCGTCGCTGGACGGGTCCAGCATCCAGTAGTTGCCCTTGCCCGGGTCGTCGTAGTGGCGCGGCACCTTCACGAAGCACTTGTTGAGGCTCAGGTTGTGGCGGATGGAGTTCTGCCAGCCCTGCTTGTGCTCGCGGTAGTACGGGAAGTTCTTCATGATGAACTCGTAGATGCCGTTCAGGGTCAGCCGCTTCTCCGGGCTCTGGCGGATGGCCATCATGATCAGCGCGTTGTAGCTGAACGGCGGCTTGTCCGGCTTGCCCTCCTTGCCCGCCTCTTCCTCTTCCTCCTCCTCCTTCTTGGCTTTGGGAGGCTCCGCGTCCGCCGGCTGCTGCTGCTGCTGCTGCTGCTGCTTCCTCTCCGAGGGGGACTCGCCCCGGTCCGGCAGCCCCGGGTCCCGCGGCGGCTCGCTCCTGGAGGGGAGCAGGAGGTTGGTGATGCTGAACGAGGCGGACCTCTGCACCGTGGCACCCGGATCCTTCGGATCTCCCATGTTTTGTTTTGGCTTCTGGGGGGCTTCTGAGCAGGTGAGGGGGGCGCCGGGATCAGGGCATCGCAGGCGTGGAGCAAAAGTTGTGGGACAGGCAGGGAGCTCGGAGCGCGAGGGAGAAATTAGTCATTAAGGAGGTTCCCACTTATCGCGACAGCAGCGGAGGGGGCGGGGCTTAAGCTCCAGCTTACTCTGCGCGTGTGTGTGTGTGTGGTTTTCCACTACAGGGGCTTTGGCATGCCCACTCCGATATTTTTTCCCCGTTCCACCTTAAAAGGTGCAGCATTTAAGGTGGCACGAGGAAACCTGAACGATAACAAGGAGCCGACTTTGGCGGGATCAGCCTCCGTAGTCGAACTCCCTCGCGCACAGGAGTAAGTGTGCGTAAGTGTGCTCGCGCTGCGCCCTCTGCCGACAGCGGGGTGCAGGTGCAGCGGTCGCCCCAGTTCATGCACGTGCGTGCAAAACATCGCCGTAACTATTGCACATCCGGGCACTTCACAGGCCTTCTGTGGGCTTCCAGCTGTAGTATGCCTTAAAGGGCAAGTCCTCCGGAATCTCTGGACCTCTGCATGCGTCTATATGGAGGCATCACATGACACGGTACGTACATACGTTGCCTGACGTCACTTCATTCAGGGTGGAGGTATTCATGCAGGGCGTTCTAAGGCACCGTGCTCACATGCAGGTGGTGCACCGCCTTTATAATAACCCTAATATCCATTCATGGCGGAGGGATACATCCAGGGTGCTGTGCGGTAACATAGTCCCGGAAAGATCATCCCATCAACATTCCACATCCCATCCCAGGATTACTGGTGGTTCTAGATAGTATATAAAAGGTCTATGTGTGTTGTAGACTGTTTGCGCCTCAACCAGTGCAGACCCCCTTCAGTCAGGGTGCTCTGACTTATAATAGGGAAAACAGGAGCTCCGACATTCCCACTCCGGAATGTCGGAATGTCTGCTAGAGCGCCGTGTATCTTTGTAGGAGCATGTACGAGGCCTCTCGCCAGAACACGTCACGCCACCACGTCACGCATCAAATTGCACTCTATGGCTCTTCAGCAGCTATAAGAAGGAGAAGCTAGCTCTGTATTCCCAACATGGGAATCACGGCAGAGACTGGGAAGAGACGGAGGAAGACTAGAAGAAGAGACCAGACCAGAGCAAACCTGGGACAGGCGTTTCATTGTAGGCAAGAGCTACAAGAGATCAAAGGACGCAAGACAGTCTCACGGATAACGGGAAAACTCTCCACTCCGGAATGTTTACATGCCGCTTTCCAGTTTCCCACTACTGAGTCGACACGTGTGAAGTTGAGCAAGCTCAGCATATCGGAATCATCAACTTTGCTGAAGACAGTGGTGAACGCTGGCGTATGTCCTGGGACTGATGTGTCCGGAGCAGCGTGTGTTGGGAAGCACCGGGTGTTGTTACGCTGTAGGTGGAAAGAAAGGCTGGAATATTGTTATGGTTCAGTGTCATTCCAACGAAAGACAAGCCCGTCTGAAAAGGTCCTCTGGAAAAGCCTAACCAGGACCAGACGTTTGAGTCACTCCGCAATTTGCTCAAGGCCTCCACCGATAAATACACGGATGTCGTAACTCGCTCGCGCTCCAGACTGATCCACACGTGACGAGGACTGTGTGGGTTCCTGAAATCCAAACACACACGTGTGATCTTCGGCTCCACACGGCCCTCGCTCACCTCCTGTTCTTTGGTTCAGGATTTTTCCAGGACACACACTGCACTGATGTGATATAGTCATGTGATATAGGTATGTAAACTGATCATGGAGCGTCGTTACCTTGGGGACGGCTTGGGAACGGCTTGGGAACGCCCACACCTCTACAGGATGTGAGGTGTTATCTTGTGAGGCTGAACGAGGCAAGATGGTGGGGTCATGTCGGGTGGAGATGGGGTCATGTCGGGTGGAGATGGGGTCATGTCGGGTGAACATGGGGTCATGTCGGGTGGAGATGGGGTCATGTCGGGTGAACATGGGGTCATGTCGGGTGAACATGGGGTCATGTCGGGTGAAGATGGGGTCATGTCGGGTGGAGATGGGGTCATGTCGGGTGAACATGGGGTCATGTCGGGTGAACATGGGGTCATGTCGGGTGAACATGGGGTCATGTCGGGTGGAGATGGGGTCATGTCGGGTGAACATGGGCTCATGTCGGGTGGAGATGGGGTCATGTCGGGTGAAGACGGGGTCATGTCGGGTGGAGACGGGGTCATGTCGGGTGAAGATGGGGTCATGTCGGGTGAAGATGGGGTCATGTCGGGTGGAGATGGGGTCATGTCGGGTGAAGATGGGGTCATGTCGGGTGAAGATGGGGTCATGTCGGGTGGAGATGGGGTCATGTCGGGTGAACATGGGGTCATGTCGGGTGGAGATGGGTTCATGTCGGGTGGAGATGGGGTCATGTCGGGTGAACATGGGGTCATGTCGGGTGAACATGGGGTCATGTCGGGTGGAGATGGGGTCATGTCGGGTGAAGATGGGGTCATGTCGGGTGGAGATGGGGTCATGTCGGGTGAAGATGGGGTCATGTCGGGTGAAGATGGGGTCATGTCGGGTGAAGATGGGGTCATGTCGGGTGGAGATGGGGTCATGTCGGGTGAAGATGGGGTCATGTCGGGTGAACATGGGGTCATGTCGGGTGAACATGGGGTCATGTCGGGTGGAGATGGGGTCATGTCGGGTGAAGATGGGGTCATGTCGGGTGAAGATGGGGTCATGTCGGGTGGAGATGGGGTCATGTCGGGTGAAGATGGGGTCATGTCGGGTGGAGATGGGGTCATGTCGGGTGAAGATGGGGTCATGTCGGGTGGAGATGGGGTCATGTCGGGTGAAGATGGGGTCATGTCGGGTGGAGATGGGGTCATGTCGGGTGAAGATGGGGTCATGTCGGGTGTACTTGCAGGTCACACCGTTCTCCAGAACTCTCCAGAGTCCTCCCCAAACCAATACTGGGCCACTTGGGCCCAGTGGCACCGCTCCATATCCTGTTTGAATGTCCCGTCACTGTGGGGGCACATGTGATCCATACAGGGCTGTAAATGGTCAACAAGTCGTTGGGCATAGTGGGCACCGGTCAATGATGTGCTTAGGGGGACCAGTGGACCCAACCCATGGCATAAGAGCCCACCCCACACCCGTATAGAGCCATCACCTGCCTGCACGGTGCCTTGTTGACCACAGGGTCTATGGCTTCATAGGGGCTGGCCTTGTGAGTCCTCTAGGGTCCAGTTAGCAACCACACGAGCCCAGGTGTGGCACTGTGTCGGAGTGGTGGTGTTAACAGAGGTACAGCAGTGGGTCTTCTGCTCCCATACGGGCGGACACTGCGCCATCCACAGTGGGTGGTATTGCCTTCTGTGTCTGGCACCCACCGTCATGCCTCGTTCAGACTCCGGTAGTTCCCGTCTGCTTGCCATCCGCACACTGGCAAGTGATCAACCTCCCTCACCAGATAACACCTCACATCTTATTCAGGTGTGGGCGTTCCCAAGTCGTCCCCCAGGTACTGGCGTCACGTGACTGTGTAGGTGGCCATAAGTATGTGGACACCTGTATAAAGCAGACATATGCATGGGCACCCAGCTTTACTGCTGGCGCTCTGCATTCCGGGAGGGAACGTTCACCTGTGGATTGAACCAAACCCAGATTCCTCCAGCGAACTGCCAGATCCCTCACTCCAGAGAACACCTACTCCAGAGTCCAGTGCTGGAGCTTTACACCGCTCCAGCCGACACTTTGCATTGCACATAGCGATCTGAGGCTCGTGTGCAGCTGCTCCATCGGCTCCTGATGCTCAGGCCATGGACTGATGTTGCTTCCAAAGCCAATGGGCTGTTCAGGTTGACCCGTTCTACTGCCAGTGCATGTCCACGGTGCTGAATATCCCCTGGATGTCCCTGGTGCTGAATATGGAATACCTAAACAGGAATTCCATAAGCTTCTGCTCCACAATTCCGTGGTTTGGGATGCGAACACTCATGCAGTTGCTTAGACTAGAAGCGGTCTCTGACTTTCAGGCAGCACTGGAAGTCATGTTGCATAAGTGCATGTTTGTACTCTGGTGGGGTCAGGCGGGGTAACTTCGGAAGACGTCTTCAGCTATCCGATGTCGCCCGCAGGCCGCGGCGCGCTGTGGGCAGCCCTGGTATGCATCACACTTCTCGTCGCTGCCATTGCGAACCCGAGAGCGTGTTCCAGATGGCAGCTGCAGCTTTTGTATTGCAGTTTTCAACACAAAATCAGGTTTAAATAAACAAACAGAGGCTTTGAAAGCGGGCAAGCAGCTCCGGCGCCAAACTTTTGGTCCTTATTAACGTTCCCAGAGCACTTCCTGATAACCAGTTTTCCCTACAGCGCCAGCCCCTGTTTCCAAACAAGCTACTTCAGAGCTCTTTACTGGTTATCATGTTATTAAGGCTTAATAAACATGACTAGCATTAAAGGGCCCATTACCTACACCACCCTTTACGTTTATGGCTTCGTCCGAGGGCACCTTACGACAGTTTGACGCAAAATCAATGCGGTTATAAAATTTCAGAATTTGGCTACTTTTTCTACCGTTCCTTTAAAACCAATATATGTAAATGAGCTCTGTTTGGATTGGCTGCTGTGTCATAATCAGCAATCGGCCATAAAAGCACTAGCTCACTATAGGATCGTCCATATAGGATCTATTAGTTGTTGCGTAGTTTTGGGAATTCTAATGTTGGGATTCAGAACGGTTTCCAGTGGAGGTGAAGGTAACCAGACGTCCCCCTCTAAAAGCTCCCTCACAGGAAGTTCCTACATGAGGTGGTTCTGAATACGCTGCCTGATGTCTGAGACGCCGTTTATGATAGTGTGGAGAAGATCTCCGCCTTAAACTCCATTCATGGTGGAGGGATACATGCTGCAGGGCGCTGTGAGGTCAAATAGTCCCCCAAAGGAACTTAGTATTTCCAGGTTTTCCAGATTTTTCCATCAACGAAATTCCATACACACTCAGAGGACATGTGTAGGTTCACTGGTGGGTTAGATAGTCAGTAAATTGTCTACATGTGTGTTCTAGACTTGGAGAACCCTGGTTCCCATCACCACCACTGTACAGAACATCTGAACCACCTCACACCAAGCCCAATCTTTGGAACCCTTAACAGACTGGGGAGCAGCTTCGGTTCAGCTGCAGCTGAGCATCTCCTGGAGCTCCAGCATCTCCTGGAGAAGCCTGGAGGAGGCGTCTCCAATGGACATGGACCAACCCGGCCTGTCGAAGCGGATCAGAGCTCCGAGCCAAGCAGCGCTCCAGGAATACCCGCACGGTCGAGGTACGAGAGAGGGGCGAGGCCGGCCTAGTGCCTAAACGCTATGCTGAGGCAACCGTGGCTAAGAAGATGGCCAGCTGTGCAGTGCCGCCCCCTTCAGGGCCATCCCCGCTGGTGCAGCAAGCTCAAGCGTGTGAGTTCACACGGCCAAAGCCTTCGCCGGACTGCCAGAGCGAATCACGCAGCAGCGCCTCAGCGGCAGGGTCACCGTGAGTTTATGCTATTAATAGCAGCGCGGGTTAGGAGCCGCTCTGCACCGTAACCGCCCCGCTGTCCTGGGACCGGGCTTATTACTGCAGGTCAGCAGGACAGCAGAGCGCAGGCAACTGTGTTGGAGCCACTGGGTGTGACACTTGCACACAGGCCTCAGCCCACCCTGGACTAAATCCTCTTGATGTACCACTTGCTGTGAGCTGCGTGTCTACCGGTATGTGGGCGGGTTCTTGTTCGGTGTCGCAGGGACCATTTCATGGGAAAGCGAACCTTCCCTTAAACAAACAGCTGCACCCAGAAGGTGGTGTGGGACAGCGGTGCTTTATTTACTGAGCTACACATACAGAAGTCTGTCTCTCAGTAACCCAACACACCAGACGTCTCGGTATGGAGCTGTAGAGGTTCCTAATGGAGTCCTGTGATAATCCATCCCATGCAGCTTGAACATCCTCACACAGTTCCTGCAGATGGTGCGGTAGGGGTGGAGGTGGAGGGACACCAGGCCTTCTGGACGTGTGAATGCAAACCGTCCATCTTGGCCTCCACACATGGATTCGTTGGGCGTCTCCACCAGGACTAAAGCGGGACTCGTCACTGAAGATGACCCGCTGCCATTCCTATACTGGGGCTAGTGGTCCACGGCTGTTAGTACTCTGGAGACCCGGAACAGACCTGGTTGGTCAACAGGGGACATGAGGGTGGGACGTCACCGAATGATGCACTCTGGGAAGTGGAGTCCAGAGGAGAAACAGAGCCGGGTAGAAGTGAGAGCACCCTCTGCTGTTCATTAAAGCTTCGCCGCTCCACAGTTTCAGTTTCTATTTCCCAAACGCTCTACCCGAGCGCACTAACATCATCCCTCCTGACAAGCAGCCCCTCGTTCAGCTCCGTCTCCTCGGGGCTCGCCACCATCGTAGCGTCTGCGAGGTAGACCGAACATTCAGCCCACTCCATGCAATGATCGTTTGAGGAGCTCCTCCATTGCCCACCCCTTCCTCTTTAAGACCACCGTTCAGAGGAATCCAGTGTGGCTTAGTCTCGTACGGCCGACGAATGATCTGATTGTGTACGTGCACGCCTTTCATAGATATGAAAAATGGATGCACAGCTTAAATTATGCACCATTCATCTGTTAGGAGGGCGGGGCTTGTCTCTGCTCCCGTGGAGGGTTTACCCGCGCTTCACCTCCTCTGCTGCTCTACTCAGTGTTGCTGCCCGGAGTCAGGACCTCATGGTGCTCCAGGTATACCACCTAGCCAGCCGTGAAGTAAGCAGTAGTGTACAGTACAGGGTTTGTGCAGATGTGCTGTGTATCATTCATTTGTTCATTCATCCATCCATTCATTCGTTCATTCGTTTATCTTGCAAGGGTTAGGGTCCCATTCCAGTAGGTGCCAGAAATAAGGATGGCCAGTACTACTGATTTTCGATCGAACGGACTGGGCATGGACTGGACGAGGTTCTGGATGTAGCCACATCAGTGTTCAAAGAACTGGTCAGGTGGTCCAGATGTGGTGGAGGCCTTCCCTGGCACAGTTCCGAGGAGAATTCCCTGTAGACTGGGATTGTATCCACTGCTGGTAGACCCGTATGAGCGTACGCTTCCACACACCTGCAGATTCAGCTACTTCCTCACACTATGGTCTTTGGCCACGCCCACATGCAGTCCCTCCTTTTAGCCAATCATTAACATCTGCTCTGGAGCGTTTACCACACATGGAATGAGACATTCCCTGCACCGTAGCACCTCTTCCCAATCTATGCATCCCGTCACTCACACCCACAGGGGGGAGAGAGAGACAGACAGACAGAGAGAGACAGAAAGATAGACAGACAGAGAGACAGGGAGAGAGAGAGAGTGGGAGATACAGACAGAGACTGAGACAGACAGACAGATAGAGAGATACAGACAGAGGGACAGACAGACAGACACAGAGAGAGAGAGAGAGAGAGAGAGAGAGACAGAACGATTGATTAGAAATTAGGAGATGTTGTTGAATGGTGTGTGACAGAGTATGTGTAGAGAGAGAGCGAGAGAGAGAGAGGGAGAGAGAGAGAGAGCGAGAGAGAGGGAGGGAGGGAGAGAGAGGGAGAGAGAAATAGAGAGAGGAGGAGAGAGGGAGAGAGAGGGGGAGAGAAGGAGAGAGAGGGAGAGAGAGGGGGAGAGAAGGAGAGAGAGAGGGAGAGAGAGAGAGAAGGAGGGAGAGAAAAGGAGAGAGAGAGGGAGAGAGAGGGGGAGAGAAGGAGAGAGAGAGAAGGAGGGAGAGAAAAGGAGAGAGAGAGAGGGAGAGAGAAGGAGAGGGAGAGAGAGAGAGGGACAGAGAGAAGGAGAGAGACGAGAGCAAAGAGAGAGAGAGACGAGAGGGAGAGCGGAAGAGAGAGAGAGAGGGGAGAGGAGACGAGAAGAGGAGCGAGAGGAGAGAGAGGGAGAGAGAAGGAGAGAGAGAGGGAGAGAGGGGGGAGAGAGAGAAGGAGAGATGAGAGAAGAGCCACTCAAGACCCCTCTGAGGGGTGGGGTAGGTGGCCGTGTGTTCAGTGGAGCTGATAAAATGGTCCATGAATGAATGAATGAATAGATGGATGGATGAATGAATGAATGAATGAATGGATGGATGGATGAATGAATGAGCTTGGGAGATGAAGCCGGTCATGCTGTTATGTAATATCATTACATTTCAGCGCTGGTGTTGGGCCCCGGTGTTTGGCCCCGGTGTTTGGCATCGCTAAGCTCCCCGATGTTGTTTGCCTTGAATATGTACAGTTGGTACGAATTGGGGGCGGGGCTTGACGCCTCCATCACCCGGAAGGGCCAATAGCGCGGCTTCTATCTGTGTGTTTACCGCGTTCAGTCGGAGAGGGC
>JAMWET010002380.1:42500-67500 GCA_024036415.1 Prochilodus magdalenae
TGTTCCAGCTTCACAACCTGCGGTCTGCAGGATACGTCCCCCTCCTTCTGCTGGGGAAGAAGAGGGGCCCGAAGATGACGGCAGAATTCCTGACCTGGCCTGAGAAGCCCAGCCCCGAGGTGCGAACGACATACGAAGCCATACGGTCTGATTTCGAGAGGTTTCTGAATGGTACGTACCCCAGATGCCCACCCATTCATATTTCCACCAATGGCGTTTATAACGTCTCTGGGTTCAGATGGGTACCGGGATACCCGGTTCTGCATGGTTCTCTTTGTCATATCTGATCATGAGTATGTTCTTTTACCAGTAAACTCTTCTGGTGCTACTGATGGGACCACCTGTGCTACTGTCACCTCACCTGCCGCTAGCTCAACTACTGCTAGCCCACAACTAGCCCTCATAAAATTATTTAGTCCACCTTAAAAACACCCTAATGTATCTAGAACATCTAAAAGTGCTTTTAAACCTGCTAATGTCTTTAGAATGTCCTGATGTCTTTAGTACATCCACAGGTGTTTAGAACGTCTTGGTGAGTTTAGGATGTTCTGATTGTTTAAAACACCCTAATGTATCTAGAACATCTAAAAGTGTTTTTAAACCTGCTAATGTCTTTAGAACATCCTGATGTGTTCAAACATCTTAATGTATCCAGAACATCTTAATGTGCTTTATAAAAAGTTGATGCTGTCTTTAGAACGCCCTGATGTCTTTAGTACATCCACAGGTGTTTAGAACGTCTTGGTGAGTTTAGGATGTTCTGATTGTTTAAAACATCTTAATGTATCTAGAACATCTAAAAGTGTTTTTATACATGCTAATGTCTTTAGAACATCCTGATGTGTTCAAACATCTTAATGTATCTAGAACATCTTAATGTGCTTTTAAACATGCTGATGCTGTCTTTAGTATGTCCTGATGTCTTTAGTACATCTGCAGGTGTTTAAAAGATCTTAAGGTATCTAGAACATCTAAACGTGTTTTTATACATGCGAATGTCTAGAACATCCTGATGTGTTCAAACATCTTAATGTATCTAGAACATCAAAAAGTGTTTTTATACATGCTAATGTCTTTAGAACATCCTGATGTGTTCAAACATCTTAATGTATCTAGAACATCTAAAAGTGTTTTTAAACCTGCTAATGTCTTTCAAACATCCTGATGTGTTCAAACATCTTAATGTATCTAGAACATCTTAATGTGCTTTAAACATGCTGATGCTGTCTTTAGAACGTCCTGATGTCTTTAGTACATCCGCAGGGGTTTAGAACGTCTTGGTGAGTGTAGGATGTTTTGATTGTTTAAAACATCTTAAGGTATCTAGAACATCTAAAAGTGTTTTTATACATGCTAATGTCTTTAGAACATCCTGCTGTGTTCAAACATCTTAATGTATCTAGAACATCTAAAAGTGTTTTTAAACCTGCTAATGTCTTTAGAACATCCTGATGTGTTCAAACATCTTAATGTATCTAGAACATCTTAATGTGCTTTTAAACCTGCTGATGCTGTCTTTAGAACGTCCTGATGTCTTTAGTACATCCGCAGGCGTTTAAAAGATCTTAAGGTATCTAGAACATCTAAACGTGTTTTTATACATGCGAATGTCTAGAACATCCTGATGTGTTCAAACGTCTTAATGTATCTGGCACATCTAAAATGTTTTTAAACCTGCTAATGTCTTTAGAACGTCCTGATGTCTTTAGTACATCCACAGATGTTTAGGAAGGATGTTCTGATTGTGTAAAACATCTTAATGTATCTAGAACATCTAAAGGTGTTTTTAAACCTGCTAATGTCTTTAGAACATCTCGATGTGTTCAAACATCTTAATGTATCTAGAACATCTAAAGGTGTTTTTAAACCTGCTAATGTCTTTAGAACATCCTGATGTGTTCAAACATCTTAATGTATCTAGAACATCTAAATGTGTTTTTAAACCTGCTAATGTCTTTAGAACATCTCGATGTGTTCAAACATCTTAATGTATCTAGAACATCTAAAGGTGTTTTTAAACATGCTAATGTCTTTAGAACATCCTGATGTGTTCAAACATCTAAATGTATCTAGAACATCCAAAAGTGTTTTTAAACCTGCTAATGTCTTTAGAAAGTCCTGATGTGTTCAAACATCTTAATGTATCTAGAACATCTATAAGTGTTTTTAAACCTGCTAATGTCTTTAGAACATCCTGATGTGTTCAAACATCTTAATGTATCTAGAACATCTATAAGTGTTTTTAAACCTGCTAATGTCTTTAGAACATCCTGATGTGTTCAAACATCTTAATGTATCTAGAACATCTTAATGTGCTTTAAACATGCTGATGCTGTCTTTAGAACGTCCTGATGTCTTTAGTACATCCGCAGGGGTTTAGAACGTCTTGGTGAGTGTAGGATGTTTTGATTGTTTAAAACATCTTAAGGTATCTAGAACATCTAAAAGTGTTTTTATACATGCTAATGTCTTTAGAACATCCTGATGTGTTCAAACATCTTAATGTATCTAGAACATCTAAAAGTGTTTTTATACATGCTAATGTCTTTAGAACATCCTGATGTGTTCAAACATCTTAATGTATCTAGAACATCTAAGTGTTTTTAAACCTGCTAATGTCTTTAGAACGTCCTAATGTCTTTAGTACATCCGCAGGCGTTTAAAAGATCTTAAGGTATCTAGAACATCTAAACGTGTTTTTATACATGCGAATGTCTAGAACATCCTGATGTGTTCAAACGTCTTAATGTATCTGGCACATCTAAAATGTTTTTAAACCTGTTAATGTCTTAAGAACGTCCTGATGTCTTTAGTACATCCACAGGTGTTTAGGACGGATGTTCTGATTGTGTAAAACATCTTAATGTATCTAGAACATCTAAAAGTGTTTTTATACATGCTAATGTCTTTCGAACATCCTGATGTGTTCAAACATCTTAATGTATCTAGAACATCTTTATGTGCTTTTAAACATGCTGATGCTGTCTTTAGAACGTCCTGATGTCTTTAGTACATCCACAGGTGTTTAGAACGTCTTGGTGAGTTTAGGATGTTCTGATTGTTTAAAACACCTTAATGTATCTAGAACATCTAAAAGTGTTTTTAAACCTGCTAATGTCTTTAGAACATCCTGATGTGTTTAGAACGTCTTGGTGAGTTTAGGATGTTCTGATTGTTTAAAACATCTTAATGTATCTAGAACATCTAAAAGTGTTTTTATACATGCTAATGTCTTTCGAACATCCTGATGTGTTCAAACATCTTAATGTATCTAGAACATCTAAAAGTGTTTTTAAATCTGCTTATGTCTTTAGAACATCCTGATGGGACCACCTGTGCTACTGTCACCTCACCTGCCGCTAGCTCATCTACCGCTAGCCCACCTGTCTCCACCCAACCGAACCCCCACCCATCTTCCACTACCTTATTCAACTGTACTGCTGCAGCCATATCAACATGTGCTGCCTCCTCTACTACGTCACCTACCTCCACCGGATCAACCAACCAAGCATCTACCTCTGGCCTACCCTGGTCTTCCCCTTCCGCGCCCAGCAGAGCACCAAAGATGAAGGGTGAGCAGCTTGTACACCTGATTACATGCGACTGCCAGGTGTCTCATTATCGGGGTATCACTAACGCAGGTTCCCCCAGCTTCAGCTCTCTGAGCTTTTAGCTCCTACCAGCATTTGGTTCCAGGTCTCAGCAGTGTGGGAGGAGAAGCTCACAACCGCGTTTCCTCTTTCCCCAGTTTATACGATGCGTCTTTGTCCATATACATCTATAGAAAAATGAAGTGCGGAAGACAGTAGAGGATCGTGTTGGGGTCTCTGGGGAGTTAGGTCACTCAATAGCTAGCTAGGCTAGCCAGCATGCTAACAGTCCAGTAACGCTAGCCACGATTGTAAGCCTCATCAACGTCCCATATAGCACTCAGTAGACATGTGTAGGTTCGCTGGTGGTTTAGAAAAATCACTTGTCTATATGTAGGTTCTAGACATGGAGAACATGCTAACATCTTTAGAACATCCTGATTAGTCAAAAGATTAGAAGCGGGTCCTTATAGCAGGTTCTCCTCCTGTTGATCCTAAAGCTATACTGTAGCCCTTGTGGAATTATACAGTCCACCTTAAACCCCTCCAGAATGGAATTATACAGTCCACCTTAAACCCTCCAGAATGAAATTATACAGTCCACCTTAAAACCCTCCAGAATGGAATTATACAGTCCACCTTAAAACCCTCCAGAATGGAATTATACAGTCCACCTTAAACCCCTCCAGAATGGAATTATACAGTCCACCTTAAAACCCTCCAGAATGGAATTATACAGTCCACCTTAAAACCCTCCAGAATTGAATAATCTAGTCCACTTTAAAACCCTCCAGAATAGAATTATACAGTCCACCTTAAACCCCTCCAGAATGAAATTATACAGTCCACCTTAAACCCCTCCAGAATGAAATGACCCAGTCCACCTTAAACCCCTCCAGAATGGAGTTATACAGTCCACTTTAAACTCCTCCAGAATGGAATTATCCAGTCCACCTTAAAACCCTCCAGTATAGAATTATACAGTCCACCTTAAACCCCTCCAGAATTGAACTATCCAGTCCACCTTAAACCCCTCCATAGTGGAATTATCCAGTCCACCTTAAACCCCTCCAGAATTGAATAATCTAGTCCACCTTAAACCCCTCCAGAATGGAATTATCCAGTCCACCTTAAACCCCTCCAGAATGGAATTATCCAGTCCACCTTAACCCCCTCCAGAGTGGAGCTGTACAGGAGGATGGAGCAGCTTCCTTACCCTGCAGTGGAGCTGATAGAACAGGGTTTATTACTAAGCAGGTTTGGAGCGATTCTATTGGTCGGTCCATCATGAATATTCACTAACCTGAAAGGAGAGCTAGAGCTTTTACACTGTGCAGAAAAAGATCAAAGTTTTTACACCACTAAATATATATTAGAGGTGGAGATATGGAGGAGTATCATACTGTCTACATCAGGAGTAGATGTGGTGGATCAGGATATGGACCGGGTCAGACTCTCAGCAGGTGGAGCTGTTCAGTGTACGACTGTAGAGTCTATAAGACCAGCAACTACATCCTGTTAGAGAGGCGTGTCTAAACTTTTGACCAGTGCTGAGGATTGGTTGATTGGGAAAACCTGGATGTATTTTCTGATTATGATCATCGTTGTGCTAACAAGTAACAAACAACTACACCAGAATTCCCGACATTCCTTTATCTGTCCGTTCTCCCTTCTTCTTTCAGACACAGACGGGATTCCTGAGGTGGGAGCTTTCAAACATGGGGCAAGTATACGGAATACTGAATACTGAATCCAATATTTTGGATTCATTAATAACTCCTTTCCTTTTTCATCATTTTAATAACTATTATTATTATTATTATTATTATTTTATTAAATGTTCTTGGTCATGGTGCATGCAGTTACACGTTTCCACCAGAGAGGTCTCCAAATCCCCAAATCTGACCCAGTGTTGCTTTAAATGGGATCCCCAACCTTCTCAGTTTCTTTTTCCGAAGTTATACGTCTCTCAGTGCTGACGTAGTCGCTCGTTATGCCTACTAGCCTGTAGTCTAGAAGACCTGGTGTCCCTCCACCTCCACCCCTACCGCACCATCTGCAGGAACTGTGTGAGGATGTTCAAGCTGCATGGGATGGATTATCACAGGACACCATTAGGAACCTCTACAGCTCCATACCAAGACGTCTGGCGTGTTGGGTTAGCGAACACGGCCGCCCAACACCGCCATACTGAGAGACAGACTTCTGTATGTGTAGCTCAATAAATATTGATCATATCAGTCTAAATTTATCATCAGTTATTGATCCTCCTTCCCAACACACCCGCACCCCCACACCTCCTTCCGGGTGTGGCTGTTCCTGTTATGATGAGTGTATGTTCCTTGTACCCCAGATTAACACTCATCCTCTCCCTTTTGTTGCTCTGCAGGATATGGACCCCCTACATCAGGTTCACAGACTCCCTTGTGAAATCCCAGCCGAGACGGATGACTTCATCCACCAGGTTCCCGTCTCCTCCCATGATCTGGAGCCCAGCTATCCCATAATCTCCAGAGACGTTAATCTGAAATCAGCAGTCCCAGAAGACAGCACTGATGACTTGACGTACTTCACTGATGAGTTTGATCTCTACAGCGATATCGGGTCCGAGGAGAACCACGGCGTGCTCCAGCAAGTGCCTGACTTCTACACTAGCTCCCTGGACCTGACTGTGTGCGAGACGAGCCTGACCTGGCACACTCTCAGCACACCAGAACTGATCACACTGGGTAGCGATGTCACTGAGGTTCCCAGTGTAGACACTCGGGGGTTGGAGGACAGCTCAGAGGTGGGGTTTTGATGCGACAGCAGGTGGTGGTAATGAACTTCCTTTCAGAGGCATCCATCCTTTTATCCATCCAAGGTGCTTATCCTTCTGGGTCATGGGGTCTGCAGGAGCCTATCCCAGGGCTTGCTGGGTGGAGGGCATGAAACATCCTGGAGGGGCCGCCAGTCCGTCGCAGTTTAGCCCCTCGTCTGACTGTGTGTCTTTTGGACTGTGAGGGGAATCCAACATGGACGTCAGGAGAACATGCAAACTCCACACACAAAGGACCCTGGACTCCCCAACGGGGAATCCGCGAGGCGAAAGTGATATTCACTGTTTCACTGTACCACATATCGCTGCTGTCAGAACAAAACCTCGTATCTCCACAGTGATAACTATGGGAAGGTAGAAGAAACGTAGGTGGGGTCATTTCCTCTGGTCTGTTTATCATGGGTTATGAACACGACGTACGGTACGATGGCTATTTTTTAGTTGATGTTACGGAAAAAAAAAAAAAAACCTGCGAAACGGAGATACGAGGTTTTGTTACGTCACCAGCGGTTAAAAATAACACTGGTTGTATTATTTAGCATGTGCTGCCCATTTCCCTCCTCCTTAACGAGTGGGATGCGTCTTAAATGGCCGGGCGGTGTAACGGTAGCATACCGTCGCTGTCCGAAGAAAAACATGTACCTCCAAAATGGCAGCTTGACAGGAACGGGCTAAAACCTGATGTAACTTTAATGGAAGTCCATGGAACCGAACTTTTTACTAAACGATTTTGGGCCTGTTGGTCTATTCGTCATGGGGTTATCACACGGTGTAAACAGCAGCTGCTGTGTTGAAATGAGGCAGAAATGTAAAAATCGACAAAACTGGACATGCGTTTTTTCCGGTATACTACGTTACCGCGCCTGACCATGTTCAGCGGTGCGATGGCACAACTTCCCGAATTCATACTCAGCCAGACAGCAGTGGTGTCTTCTCCTATCATAAGAAACAAGGGAAATGCACAGTCCCGTCGCTACTGGGGCTAGCTAGCTAGCACGCTAACTTCAGTAGATCTCTCGGTTACACCTTCATAGCCGTCCCTGACGTCACGGCTGTGATTTCTTCAGATTCGGATGATTAATTTTGGAATGTTTTAAGCTATACATCTTGGAAATTGGAGCTTTAAGCTAGGGCTGCCCTAAAGTGTGAATGTACAGCATCGCTAGCATTGTGTGAAACGAGCTTTGTTGGGGATGGATAACCAAAGAAATGGGAATTTTACGTTAGCATGTAATTCCACGTCCAGCTGATATATTTACGATGCTGGGACTGACTTAACAGGCATTAAGTGTTTGTTACCAGGGAGAGCATCACCCCTCCCTAGGACGGGGGGGTGGCATTAGCCAGGAGGCTTTGGTCCCTCTAAGAGCTGATGCACGGGAAGCCGAAGAGCGACCGGCAGCAGACCGGCGGAGGTCAGTGATACGGCTGTTATTAAGCCCCTCAGGTCTAATACTGTACCGACGCAGGTTAGCATTGGTCAGGCGTTCCTTAGTTAGCTCCCTCTTGGTGCTAATGCACAAGCTAACGCATCTTCTACCTCTCTGGGTGAGTAAACGGTGTATTTCACCCCATGATGAATTAATTGCATTATTTTTTACTGTATTATATCGATTTTAAAATCGCTGAAGGCCCATTCTGCGTTATATGACCACAAGTATGTGGACACCCGGCCGTCCCAACCGGTTGAGCTTGTTGGATGTCCGAATTCCAGAACCACATATCGGCACTTTCAGCAGCCTCCACTTCACCGGGAAGATTCCGGAGCGTGTATCTGTGCCCATTCCAAGAGCATCTGTGAAGCGCTGGTGTTGGAAGGTCTGGCTCAGACACCACCAGCCGATCAGGCGGATCAAGGGTGTTCAGTGGGGTGAGGTCAGGGCTCTGTGTGGGCCACTAGAGTGCCTCCACACCAGCTCTCTAAACCGTAGGTCCTCCGTTCTGCGGTTACAGGGCAAAGGTGCGATCCTGTGACACTGGAGCTCGTGCCAGTGATGTCTATGGAGACCGCATGACTGTGCCGGGCGTTATATGGGTGTGGTTAATGGAAGCGAGCCGGCCTTTGATCAATTAAGGATCGATAGCTTTAGGAGCTTGGTTAATGAGAGCCTTTGGAGCTGATCAGAGGTACACCAGCTTTCTCGCACTTGCACTGTCGGTTTATTGTGTCGTTTTCTTTTCCTTTGTTTTGCACATGTGGTTTCCTCCTGCACTTTACTGCTGGCTTTGCTGTTTACTGACATGTGCATGCGCACACCAGCGTTCTCCTTAATGCCAATAAAAAAATCTGTAATCTCTGAAACTCTAATGTCTCCTGAATCTGAAACGGCTCCACTGACCGTACAGGACACTCTGTAGGTGTACAGGTCCAGACTGTAGACCATCTGTTTCTCTGTATACTGTATTACCCTGTTCTCCTATTGTCAGGACCCCCACAGGACCCCCACATGGGGATGGTGGATCATTCTCAGCACTGCAGTGACACAGATGTGGTGGTGGTGTGTTAGTGTGGGTGGTGGTGGTGTGAGTGGATCAGGGACAGGACCCTGCTGCCCACAGGAAGCTGTTGGTGTGGATAGTTTTGGTTGGTGGACGATTCTCAGTCCAGGGCGATCCACTCACACCAGCTCATATAGAGCATTGGTAGGCCACATGTCGTCCTCAGTTGCTCTAGCATGTGCCGTTTCTCAATGTGGCATCCTCTGTGTGTCTTCCACAGACTCAGCAGCTGCATTTTACCCAGAATTCCCAGCGGAAGGGTTTGCTTTTTTTAACTTGACTTGTTATTGTACTTCATTACAGATCATTGGGTTCGGACTGAATGAATTCCCAAATTAGGGAATTGCCAAATTAGCAAGTTGGCAAACGTACCCTGCACAGGCCTGTTCTGAACGTCCACTTCTAAGCAGGTGTTCTTGAGGTTCCTTGGCCTTTATGTTGCTGATCTCGCCAAAGTTGTATGTGTCTGCAGTGTGTAGGGCTTCATAAACAAAAAGCACGACGTCATGAAGCTGCAGGTAAGGAACGACACCTTGAACTCCTCACCATGTTCCTTGAACCTTGCCTGAAGTGCGGGAGGGTTCATCATCCTACTGAAAGACCACACTAATATCAAGGACTCCCTGGCACGTGTCAAACTGACGACCACATGAATACCTGGACGAGAACGATGCCTACAGCCGGGCGTCTGATCTTTTCCGCAAAGGCTGGAGTGAGTGACTGTGGGTTTCCCTCCAGACGAGCTGGGGCACGGCTGACTCCACTGGTTTAGTCTTCGAACTGCTGATCAGGTGATCTCCTGCTTTGTCCTGGCCCAGTGCATCACACTCTGCATCCTGGTGCCATCAGTTCCTCAGGTCAGTGACACACACGTACGTCTTTGGCCTTTTGACTTGGAGGTGTCTGATATTGTCAAGGTATCCAGCCTTCCAGGGTCCATCTCTACAGGAATCAGGATAACCTATCGTCTCTGTAAGGTCAAGTTGAGAGGGTTGGGTCCTGATTCACTTTGTGGCAGGCAGAATTCCTTCTACAGCCAGGTATTTAGGTGCCCCAGTGGTACCCAGGATGATACCAGTAAACTCTGTTCCCTCGTTGGTGGCGCTTGTTTCCAGTTTGAGGATTCAGTTTCAGAGTTTGTCTAAACAGGCCGCTGTTTCAAGTTTTCCACCCTAGACTGTTTACTCTGCCTGTGATTAAAGTCCATCCCTCTTGCACCCTCTTCCCTGTGGTATACATTAGAGGAGGGTACAGTGCCCACTGGGGTCATTTATTTGAGCACCTTCCGAGAGGGCACTGTTTTTGCTAGAGTGAAATCTGATCCAGGCTTCTGGATGATCCATTTTGTATTGCTCAGTGACATTGGCAGAGTTGATTTCAGGTGTGCAATGATGGGCAGTTCACTGTCCACTCTAAAAGCCTTGGTTCCACAATGAGGATGTTGGGTTACCCCGGATTTGGCCAGCAAGACATTCATCCATGTTCTGTGTAGGTCTCATGTACAGAGTGTCACCGCAGCAAGGTGCCTGGGAGTCCTAATCACTTGGAATTCCTTGTCCAGTCTTCTAAACCAGTCCGTTCCAATTCCTGAGAAACGAGAACCTCAAAAAGATCAAACATACATCACGCCCTTTTCCAGGCCATCTCCCACCACGGTTTGGAAACTCGTCCCGACTTGGTATCAACGTTTAACATGTTGGAGACCCAATCTTTCGGGATAAGTTTCCAAACCGTGGTTTGAGATGGTCTTCCATCTTCCATCCTTGAGGAGGGACAAAACAAACCCTGAGATGATATTTCAAGTGGCTGTCCTCGCTGTCTAACTCGTGCTAAATGACCCTTTCCAGTCCACGCAACAGAAGGAGGACCAACTGAGCAAGCAAATGGGGTGCTGAGGAGACGCTTAGCAAAGCAAGCAAGCAACATCATCTGTGCCGGCATCTTATACTTCAGAATATGGCATGTAGTCCCTCTCTACGACCGTCAACAGTGAGCTCCTCGCAGCCCCACAACAGGGGGAATGACTTGCCTCATTGCAGCCTGATGGACCAGCTGGACGGAGCATCATCAGGCAAGCAATGGCGAATGCTGTGTTTACCCTTTACTTCTCGGTTAGTCGTTGAGAAATGACAATGTACTGACATGTTTACAGTGTCTCCTGAGAGGGAATCCAATGTTTAGGTGTGCAGAGAGAAGACAGAAGACAGGAAATAGGTCCATTAATCAGATCTGCTTTTTCTTTAGTGCTATAACATCATTTGTCCAGCAGATGGCGCCACTAAAAGCCCTGAAAATCCAGGTCCAGAAATCTGCAGTTTTCACTGGAAAACCGGGAATTATTGCGCATCAGCCCAAATGGTTTTAATCAGTCCGTCTGTATGAACCTCAGGTACAATGACCGACCCAACAGATTGCTGGTTTTTGTGTATGTGACTGGGGTTGACTTTGAAAGACGCCCTCTTGTGGACAACTACCGGAACTGTACATCCTCTCAGAACCAAATTTCAAGCAAAAATCTAGAATTCTAAAACTCGGGCACTTTGACGTATGGCAGTGTGTCCAAGTTTTATGTACCACTAACATCACGTTAACACGTATCACTGTTGGAGTACCACTAACAGACATGCCCTACACGAAGTGTAGTAGACGATAAAGCTACACCTTAAAGAAATACCGTATTGTTTAACCTGTAAAATGACAAAAATAAACAGCATAGTCACGTACTGACATGCACAGCTTTGCTTTGTTAACTACAGCGGCATGTATACAGGTGGGCTAGAGTGGGTGTTGCCCACCCATAGCTAAGCCTTGCCCACCCAGAGGAATCATCTACAAATCCAATGAAAAATTCTAGATAATTTTCAGTGTTTAGAGTTTTCTGCCAGTTTGTCAGAGACCATCAAAAAAGATGCACTGCGTTCCTATTGGTTGTTGTTAAAGGTGTGGGTGTGGCTAGTCAGTGCTTCTCTTTTGTGCTGCCAAACCACCACACCCCTTCACAGAAGGGGTTCAGACACTGTTACATGACCGGATACAAGTAACATCGTTCATACGGTTCAGGTTAGTTTAACCGTCTCAGGTTCGTGGAAGCTGCATGAGTAGTTTTGAATAGTTTCACAACTGAAGTTGTGTAATCTGCAAGCCTCACAGGTCTTTCGAGTTACCAGCTCACTAGGTGGGCACCAATGATTCGCCGGCTTGATAGCCAGCTGCATGTTAGCTATTGCTGATGTTTACAAATCACTAGAATTGGCTCGTTGGGTAGGTATGAACTCAAATCACAGAAAGCTGAACCGATTATCAAATGACTTCTATTCATCTAGCTGTGTTACTCTTCCAGCATGAACAGGTGGCTCATTAAAAAACAGCCATCCTCAGACCCGGACGTATCCTGCCTCCACTGTCGAGCCCAGCCCATCTACCAGCAAAGCACTACTGCCTCGGCATGACCATTGGTGAAACCCGGACGCACCATAATCCAGCTCTGCTGAGTCCACGAGTCCGGAGCGAATCCCAGCCAACTGTAAGTAGTTTTGAGAATGTTCTTGTTCATGTACTCTAGATAGGAAAAGCAACACTGAAGTTGCCCACTCAAAGCCCACCCAAATGTGGCATACTAGTTACCCAAGTTTACCAGGACCTGCTTGGCATGAACCAGAATCGTACTCCAAAATAAACTAGAGTTTGCCGAGTTTGCAAAACATGATACTACTGGTTAATTTCAAAACCTGTTGGGGTGCATAGCGACAGTCCCTTAGACAAGATGTTTCAGGGGTGGGCTAAAAGACCTCTTTGATATTTCTCATAAATGACTTTATATATAAAACCATTTCCAACCTGGGCCATTAATGATGTCCCCTTCTCTGTAACTACAAACACCATAATCGCGTTGGTCCAGCAGATGGTCACGTAGAGCGGTACTAAAATCACAGAACATCCCCATATAGAAATCCTCGGCAACCAACTCGGCAACCTCTGGACCTGCATTATCCAGTCTGGGGCGAATTCTGTGAGATCAGACTCTTTATAGGAAAAAGACTGTATATTGTAATTCTCTCTATTTGACCCAAGCAGTGGCTCCCAAACCAGTTCTCAGGGACCCACTGAGGGTCCAGGGCTTTGCTACAAACCAACTCTCAACACGTCCTTGAGAACCTGTGTAAGGACCCACTGGACTAGATGAGTCATATGTCTGCTAGTCTTAATGAGTTGATCAGATGGTTCAGGCGTGTTGTGGCTCAGGCTGTGTTCATGTTTCTGAGATCAGATCTTCTGAGATGACTGTCCACGCTGTTACTGGGACATGCTCAGATCAGATTCGTGTGACGTCACCAACTTGGCTGCGTAGGTTGCTGTACCGACAACATAGGTGGCAAGTAGGTGTGGTAAGTCTCAGTGTTCCCGTGACTCATCCTTGTTGTCTGTCTCGTTCTGAGTGATAAAAAGGGTGATCAGAAATCTGATCTGAGTGTCCCGACTGAGACCCATCTGTACAAACCTGTATAACCCCTAACTCGGACTGACTGGGAGACGGTCTCCGATTCTTATCGGCACCACATGGCTTTAAATGGACTTTTTTCAGATGGTTCTCAGTCTGGGCACCCGGTTGCTCAAACCGGATTTCGAAGTGTCTTCTGATTCAACGTGACCAACAACGATACCAAAAGCAGAGTGACGGAAGTGCTGGGATCGCTCCGTAGTTCCTGACGCCTACAGGGAGTATCGGTACTCCAGTATGGCGGGGTTTGGATCATCACAGATAGACTATCTGTGCCGTATGCACTAATTTCCTGGCTATTATAACTATATACAGGCTTGCACTGAACCCCATGTGTCCTTGCGCTTGCCTTGTTGACCTTGCCAATGGCACAAGGGATCACAGAGGGGCGAGTTAGGGTCACAAAGCTACAGGCCCAAAAAACGCCCGATGAGGATCCTCCGTCTACGTGGAGCGACGGTGAGTCAGCTGACCATCATAGAACCGCATCTGACTTGCCCTGGATCTGATTAAATTATTCCTTGACTGTTTTGTCGGAAACGCCTGTGACGGGCAGGTTGCTGCCCTAAACGTGGGTTGGGATTAGCGGTCTTTCGATTATCGAGACAAGCCCCCAAAAAAAAAGGTTGGTAAGTGTGAGACTTGGTGGCTTTGTGGGTAAAGCCTTGCCTCATGACCGTGAGGTTGCCGGTTCAAAGCTGGCACGAGTCTCCAGTGCTTGGTGGAGTGGTGGTAGTGGATAGGAAGAGGAGGAGAGAGTAGAAGGTGGGATAGAGTGGTAGGTAGGAGGAAGAGGGAGGAGGAGGAGGAGGAGAAGAAGAAGAAGAAGAAGAAGAAGAAGAAGAAGGGGAGGAAAGAAAAGGAGCTTTCATTATCATCTTATAATTTAAATTGTTCCAATCTCCATAACCCCTTCTCCTCTTCCACCCCAGAGTGGTGGGTGGTCACCCTACTCACCCCCTCCCCTCCCCTCCCCTCCCCTCCCTACTCACCCCCTCCCCTCCCCTCCTCTCCTCTCCCCTCCTCTCCTCTCCTCTCCTCTCACCTGTCTCCCCCACCCTTCTGCCAGCCATGCAGGCCACACAGCACCGCAACCACACCACGGAGATCCTGCTCGGTACTTGAACCGACAACCTCCTGTTTCAGAGGCCTAGCATCTACCAGCGAGCCACAGGATCTCACACCTAACATGCTTTTTTTTGGACTTTTATCTTCGAGATTCTCCACATAAACACTAAAGCCACGCAAAAGCTGGATTCGAACCGTCAACCTCTCGCACCAAAGGCAAGCGCCTCGCCAGTGCGCCACTGGAGCACATGGGCTGCCCTTTTTTTTTTTGGATATTTGTCTTCGTTTTTGGGATCACAGCCGTACCACCACTCCAAGCATCTTAAACCTGTGTCACATGGCGTCTGCCTGAAGACAACAGGGGCATACCCTGGATCCTGTGGCTGTCTGTCAATCTTTAAGACCCAGTTCTTAGTACAGGGGAACAGTAATGGAGAAGACAAGGCACCAGAGCCTCCAGCTCCAAGTGGGAAGTGAAGTGGGAATACTGCCACCGCCTTGGTTACTGTGTTCCTCAGATCACACACAGACTATCACATCCCAGTCAAGCCTGGGAGCCCTGATTTGACCGAACTGCTCTCTAGATTCAGACGTTACACCGGACAAGCTTTGGGATTAAAAACCCAAAAGCCCCGACTAGGATCTGAACACCTAAGCCTCCAACAACCCAGACCTACAAACGATTTGATGTGGACCTTTGACTTTCAGGTTCCCAGTTTCACTCCGTAAGGTGCTGATTTGCCAGTGAAGCCAAATACCATCACCAACTTCAGAACATTCAGTAGAACAAAGAAAGAGCCAATGTGACTAACCGTAGAATGATAATATCTTCACCAAGTGTGCAGTTGATTTCAAAAACACTTAAGTCTTTAGGGAATTCCTTTAAAGGATACTGGGGGCAGTAGGGAATTGAACCTCCAACCTCACGGTGCCAACGTAGGTCACTAAACCACTACACCACACAACCTCTACAAAACCAGAGTGAAAAACAAACATAAACAAACAAAATTCCTAATACTACAAGTGCATTAATACAACTATAAAAAAATAATTTCCTGCGCTGAGTATTAATACACACGTGCCCTTCTGTATACATTCAATTATACACCCATTTCAATCAATCAATCAATCAATCAATCAATCAATCAATCAATCAATCAATCAATCAATCAATCAATCAATCAATCAATCAATCAATCAATCAATCATGAAGTCAACAAGTGGACCAAGAAAAAAAAACAACCACCCACTGGGGAGGTAGGCTTGGGAACATGACAACACAAAGACGGTAGGTTCAACAAGGTGACAAGACACACCCATTATGCAAATGAATAGTGCTAAGAGCCAATAGGAAGGCTGCACTGACCAAACATTGGTCAGGTAAAGCTGAGAAGCCTGAACAGACTAAACTGCAGTACGTTCATTCATCTCCACCGAAACTCCAGTATCCAAAATCAATCAATTCTGCTGAGGCGACTGGCTAGACTTCTCCAAAGACCTGAGGCCGGAATTATCACTCACCTGTGACTTACAGGTGTATAAATCTGCCAGGGTGAAACCAATCAGTACCCAGACTCTGAGCTGATGGGCCTGTGTGCTGCCGAGGCCTCTCTCACTGCCGTATGGCTCATTCAGAACAATCTGGATCAGTAAGCTACTAGTACAGACTGCTGATTTGTTTCTTACAGAGCTACAATGAACGACCTGCGTACTGAGCAAATTCCTGACCAGGTTTTCACTGGCTCTGAGAATCACTCAGACACAAGAAACATAAACCAGATAACTCAGCCTTAAAGGAAGGTGGAGTGGGACTGGGGGCAGCTGTAGTTACTTTAGTGTCTCTGCTCTCTCCCCAGCATACCTAACGTCCATGCTGTGTTTCACTGATACCAAACTCACCACCACATATGAGGCACTTGGGTGGTGTCTTGATGGTTAGAGCACTGAAATAGAGCACTGCCGGTTCTGCAGTCTTCACTGTACTGAAACCACCATCAGGTCAAAGGAACCTGCTAGACGCCCAGCGATTTTGGCCCAGGGGTTAGATCCTGAGCTCCACCTTCTCCATCTTATGCTCTTCGGTATTACCAAATAGGCTAAAACCAGGACTAGTCCTTGATGTCAACAGTCTGTCATCTGTGTTCACTATAGAGGTCTGCCTGCACCTGGCTGTAGACTCGACTACCAATAGCAAACAGTAAAAAAACAAAAATGCTCAAAATATTTAAAAACACGATTTCACTCAAATTTGTAAATTCGTAAGCAGCACAGACAGCTAGAGTTATTGAGGTCATGATAAGGTCATTCCAGTGGTGCACAACATACACAAACTGTGTCCTCGAGTTTAAAGTAGATAGCCAAGCTAAAATATTCCTCCACCGGAAAGACTGTACTGAGCATACTCGTTTTATGCACACAGTGAAATGAACAGATGCTAACTGCTAGCTAAAGAACGTTAGCGTACCATAGAAGCGCTTTTAAATACTGATATAGTGCATATTTACCAGCCAAAACTAAAAGACTTTGTTATTAAAAACATATTTTATATTTTATATTGTCATCGCTGTCTGAGTATCAACTTGGCAACGTCACAGGAGAGGCAGAAACCTACTTCTGCCATAATGGAAGTCAATGGAACCAGACGTTTAACTTTTAGTTATGGGCCATGTCTGTTGGTTCTTTCACCGTGACATTGTCACACAGTGTAAACAGCTGACGAAAGACGAAACGTGTGAACGTAGTTCCTTCATTGCACATTTTATGCCTCTAGGCTTTTTACCCTCCGACCAGAAGGGGGCGGCAGTGCATTCCATGCTTGACCCCAAATTCCACCTACAATGATATTCCTTAGCTCATGAGCTGCTACAGGCTGTCTGTTTATTGGTCTAAACATCGGCATGCTCTATATGTACGATACTATATGTATATGAGGACAGATCAAGACACGCCCCCTGCAAAGGACATGTAAACAAGGTCGCCTCCACCGTTCCCATGACTGTTCTGCAGTTTACAGGGACATACTGGCTCTTCCTTGCCAAAGTTGCTGATCAAGATGGTGACCACACGCTCGGATTGGACGGCAGGGCGGCTCTGCAGCCATGCTGTTCCCTCGTTTCATAGACTCCTCCTACAAAGCAGAGGGTCCACAATCAGAGACCACCTTCCATTTTTATATCATCAAGTCAAAATACACAATGAGATATTTCTGAGGACATGGAATGATCCACCTGAATGACGAACTAAAATGAATATATGGAACAAATGAGGAGTCATTTAAAAGAAACCAAGATGGGCCTTGTCTAACAACCACCTGGAAGACCTGGCAGACTCACCAACGCTGCCCCTGCCAATTCCCATCAGGTAAGCTGCACCTAAAGCTTCCATCTTCACAGGAGAGAGGAGAACATCAAGCTCCACTCTGGCCTTAGATCCGGAAACATCTGAGGTGTCTCGTGTGATGTTAGGCCTGGTGTTTACAGTGTTGACTGACCGTGTGATTGAGAAGCTCTCTGAACAGCTACACAACCTTTCAGACCCCTGGCACTGAGGTGTGTTCTCACAGTGTATGGGTGTGGAAGAAACACCTATGGATGCTCTAAAGCAGGAGTGGAGCTTTATGCGCCCTCTCTCTCTCGCCCTCCCTCTCTGACTCTCAGTCTGTGTCTCTCTCTCTCTCTGTCTGTCTGTTTGTCTCTCTGTCTCTCTCCCTCTCTCTGTCTGTGTCTCTCTCTGTCTTTGTCTCTCGCCCTCTCTGTCTGTCTCTCTCTGTCTTTCTCTCTCTCTCTGTCTGTGTCTCTCTCTGTCTTTGTCTCTCGCCCTCTCTGTCTGTCTCTCTCTGTCTTTCTCTCTCTCTCTGTCTGTGTCTCTCTCTGTCTTTGTCTCTCTCTCTCTGTCTGTCTCTCTCTCTCTCTCTGTGTCTCTCTCTCTCTCTCTCTGTCTCTGTGTATCTCTGTCTGTCTCTCTCCCTCTCCCTCTCTCTTGTCTGTCTCCCTCTCTGTCTCTCTCTCTCCGTCTCTCTTGTCTGTCTCCCTCTCTGTCTCTCTCTCTCTCTCTCTCTGTCCCTGTCTGTGTCTCTCTCTCTCTGTCCCTCTCTCTCTCTCTCTGTCTGTGTCTCTCTCTCTCTCTCTCTGTGTCTGTGTCTCTCTCTGTCTCTCTCTCTCTCTCTCTCTCTCTGTCTGTCTGTCTGTCTGTCTCTCTGTGTCTCTCTCTGTCTTTGTCTCTCTCCCTGTCTTTGTCTCTCTCCCTCTCTGGCTGTCTGTCTGTCTCTCTCTCTCTCTCGGTCTCTCTCTCTCTCTCTCTCCCTCTCTGTCTTTCTCTCTCTCTCTCTCTGTCCCTGTCTGTGTCTCTCTCTCTGTCTCTCTCTCTCTCTCTGTCCCTCTCTCTCTCTCTCCGTCTCTCTCTGTCCCTCTCTCTCTCTCTCTCTCCGTCTCTCTCTGTCCCTCTCTCCGTCTCTCTCTGTCCCTCTCTCTCTCTGTCTCTGTCTCCCTCTCTCTCTCTCTGTCCCTGTCTGTGTCTCTCTCTCTGTCCCTCTCTCTCTCTGTCTCTCTCTCTCTCTGTCTCTCTCCCCGTCTCTCTCTCTCTCTCATATATGAAAGCTTAAACTCCTGTTGATCTGAAGGGGACAGTGTAGGTGGCCTCTAAGGGAGCAAACCTGTAAACCTGGCCACCAAATCAGACGAGCTAAAAAAAGGGCCAGCACCACCCAACACACCACACCTCCATCCACACCCAACCACTCTTTCTGCCTTAGTCCCACTTACGAGCTCCTCTACAGGGCTTCAAACCAAGGAGAACCCCCCTCTGATCCATGGTCACAGAATGAAGGGGGGCCGGACCACTCCCTCAGGACAGCCCCGTCCGTACAGCTGGGTTGCAGGGTCGAAGCAGTGTGTGTGGCAGGTGCATCACTGTTCCACAGGAAGTGCTGTTTGATGGAGAGCTCTGAAACACCTCACTCCTCATATCAGAGGGGACGTCAGTGGAGAGCCCACACCCTGAGAAAAGACAGGAGACAAACACTGCACTGCGACTGTCCAATTTCTCATTTCACCAGAAGTGATGGGAAATCAGGAGCAGTAGGACAAATCTGTGGAAAGCAATAGCAGTCATGAGTGTTTTTAAGATACAGGAGAAACGACTGACGTATCAACGTCCAGAGAAGAAGACGTCTCTACATTGCTGTGTGCCTCTGTGTGCTAATTCTTCAAGGTACAACTCGGAGATTAGCTTTCATAGGTTTCCAGCGGATCCTGAGGTGCAGCCCCCTTCAAAGTCCTCTCGTCTGTAGTAGGCATTTCAACACAGGCGACTTTGTTGTGACGGCCGTGGTAAAGAGAAAACTCAACAAAGGGGCGGTGCCCTGTCTTTTTGCATGGAACGATTACAGCATGCCCGCACCAAGGCTTAATGTTTGGCAACGTCGGCCGAGATGCCCTTGCCCGTCTGCGTCTGACACCGACCAAGCGATGGAAGTGCAGATAGCGCCTGATCATGATTCCAGCGCTACTAACTTTGGCAGATGCTTTTGGCAAAAGATTTATTTGCAACTCAGTTACAAGTTAAAGTAGAACTTTACTTGTTATTTTATGGTTCTAGCTAATGAAACCTGTTCTCCTTCAGTGTTCTGTGCTGATGATGATGTGAATAGACGTCAGTGTCAGACTAATGAATGAGCTTCATATCGAAAGACTTTTGGTGACTGAGAGACACTAGAGTCTCTTCACCTACACTGAGCTGATGAAGAGTCCTGTTCCAGAAATGATAATAGGACATTGGAGCCGTAATAAACCATGCTCCTGTTACTCTCCATACTTAAGTACATCTGAAGGTACATACTTTAGTACTGGTACTCTCCATACTTAAGTATATCTGAAGGTACATACTTTAGTACTGTTACTCTCCATACTTAAGTATATCTGAAGGTACATACTTTAGTACTGTTACTCTCCATACTTAAGTATATCTGAAGGTACATACTTTAGTACTGTTACTCTCCATACTTAAGTATATCTGAAGGTACATACTTTAGTACTGTTACTCTCCATACTTAAGTATATCTGAAGGTACATACTTTAGTACTGTTACTCTCCATACTTAAGTACATCTGAAGGTACATACTTTAGTACTGGTACTCTCCATACTTAAGTACATCTGAAGGTACATACTTTAGTACTGGTACTCTCCATACTTAAGTACATCTGAAGGTACATACTTTAGTACTGGTACTCTCCATACTTCAGTACATCTGAAGGTACATACTTTAGTTCTGGTGCTCTCCATACTTAAGTACATCTGAAGATACATACTTTAGTACTGTTACTCTCCATACTTAAGTACATTTGAAGGTACATACTTTAGTACTGTTACTCTCCATACTTAAGTACATCTGAAGATACATACTTTAGTACTGTTACTCTCCATACTTAAGTACATCTGAAGGTACATACTTTAGTACCGTTACTCTCCATACTTAAGTACATCTGAAGGTACATACTGTAGTACTGTTACTCCAGTGGAGGTCTAAGGAGAGAAACTTGGACTGACACTGGAATTGGATTTTAGCTTGGCGACCTGTACTCTAACTCAGGTACATGGTGTGTGTACTTCCTCCACCCCTG
Source organism: Prochilodus magdalenae (assembly GCA_024036415.1). Taxonomy (NCBI): domain Eukaryota; kingdom Metazoa; phylum Chordata; class Actinopteri; order Characiformes; family Prochilodontidae; genus Prochilodus; species Prochilodus magdalenae. The sequence goes on from JAMWET010002380.1 coordinate 63,591, forward strand.
TTCGGTAGCGATATAAAATCAGATCTTTTTAAACTGTATTTTATTTAACTGTTATGAGTCTAAAAACCTTTCAGCTAACTTCAAATTAGGGATTTGGGTTTTAGTCAGACAGCTGAATAGAAAAAACAGGCACAGGCAGACAGAAAAAATATTGAAAGACATAGAAAATTAGAAATAGAAGAAAATTGTAAAAACGAGCGGACAGAAGCTGTAACTTCATATATCAGATTAAGTACTGGGGGTGGAACCATCTAATCTTATCTCGAGCTAACACGCCAACCAGGAACTAATCTGCAGACCTCCAGCTAACACTAACCATGGGCTAATGTGCAGACCTCGAGCTAACAAGCTAAACAAGAGCTAATGTGCAGACCTCGAGCTAACAAGCTAAACAAGAGCTAATCTGCAGACCTCGAGCTAACAAGCTAAACAAGAGCTAATCTGCAGACCTCGAGCTGACACGCTAACCAGGAGCTAATCTGCAGACCTCGAGCTAACACGCTAACCAGGGGCTAATCTGCAGCCCTCGAGCTAACACGCCAACCAGGAGCTAATCTGCAGATAGAAAATTATGAAAACCTCGAGCTAATAAAACTAATCTGCAGACCTGGAAACAGTTAATCGGATCCACATTAACCAAATTACCATTGGGCTAATCTGCAGACCTCGAGCTGACACGCTAACCAGGAGCTAATCTGCAGACCTCGAGCTAACACGCTAACCAGGGGCTAATCTGCAGCCCTCGAGCTAACACGCCAACCAGGAGCTAATCTGCAGACCTCGAGCTAAAAAACTAATCTGCAGACCTCCAGTTAACACTAACCATGGGCTAATGTGCAGACCTCGAGCTAACAAGCTAAACAAGAGCTAATCTGCAGACCTCGAGCTAACACGCTAACCAGGGGCTAATCTGCAGCCCTCGAGCTAACACGCCAACCAGGAGCTAATCTGCAGACCTCGAGCTAAAAAACTAATGTGCAGACCTCGAGCTAAAAAACTAATCTGCAGACCTCCAGTTAACACTAACCATGGGCTAATGTGCAGACCTCGAGCTAACAAGCTAAACAAGAGCTAATCTGCAGACCTCGAGCTAACAAGCTAAACAAGAGCTAATCTGCAGACCTCGAGCTAACACGCTAACCAGGGGCTAATCTGCAGCCCTCGAGCTAACACGCTAACCAGGGGCTAATCTGCAGCCCTCGAGCTAACACGCTAACCAGGGGCTAATCTGCAGACCTCGAGCTAACACGCTAACCAGGGGCTAATCTGCAGACCTCGAGCTAACACGCTAACCAGGAGCTAATCTGCAGTCCTCAAGATAACACGCTAATTGAGAATTAATCCACTAAATTTAAACTAACACGCTAACCAGGGAATAATTGGTTTGTTTCATGGTAACACACTAACGGGACACTAATCTGCTCAATGCGTGCTAGCACGCTAATTGGGAACTAATTCATGAACCTCGAGCTAATACGCTAATTGGGAACTAATATGCTAACTTCAAGCTAACACATTAACCGGGAAATAATCGGTTAATCTCAAAATAACACTCACTACACAGTAATCTGCTCAGCGCGAGCTAACACGCTAACCGGGAGCTAATCCACTAACCTGTACAGGTCTCTGTCTCAGTATGAACGTAACAGGTCGTAACGCTGAAGCAGGCTGTGCTGAACGAGCCTGTCTGTCTACCGAGAAAACCACGCCCTTCATGAAAAACAGCCAATCAGCTTGGTGGTTTCAGCTGCGTGGCAACCTGCATATCTGCCTAACCTTTTAATGTACTGTAGTTAGCTGTCTGTCTGCCTGTCCATCTGTCTCTATCTGCCTGCCTGCCTGCCTAAATGCCTGTCTGTCTATCTGCCTGCCTAAATGCCTGTCTGTCTGTCTATCTGTCTGCCTGCCTGTCTGTCTGTCTGTCTAAATGCCTGTCTGTCTGTCTGTCTGCCTGCCTAAATGCCTGTCTATCTATCTGCCTGCCTAAATGCCTGTCTGTCTGTCTGTCTGCCTGCCTGCCTAAATGCCTGTCTGTCTGTCTGCCCTGTCTGTCTGCCTGCCTGCCTGCCTGCCTAAATGCCTGCCTGTCTGTCTGTCTGTCTATCTATCTGCCTGCCTGCCTTTCTGTGTCTATCTGCCTGCCTAAATGCCTGTCTGCCTGCCTGCCTGTCTGTCTGTCTAAATGTCTGTCTGTCTGCCTGCCTAAATGCCTGTCTATCTATCTGCCTGCCTAAATGCCTGTCTGTCTGTCTGCCTGTCTGCCTGCCTGCCTGCCTAAATGCCTGTCTGTCTGTCTAAATGCCTGTCTGTCTGCCTGCCTGCCTGCCTAAATGCCTGTCTGTCTGTCTAAATGCCTGTCTGTCTGTCTGCCTGCCTGCCTAAATGCCTGCCTGTCTGTCTATCTATCTGCCTGCCTGCCTTTCTGTGTCTATCTGCCTGCCTAAATGCCTGTCTGTCTAACCGTTAGTTTGTCTGCCCGCCTGTCCATCTGTCTGTCTGTTCGCTTGCCTGCCAATCTGCCTGCCTGCCTGCCTGCCTGCCTGCCTGCCTGCCTATCTGTCTGTCTGACTGCCTGTCTAACCGTCAGTTTGTCTGTCTGCTTGCCTGCCTATCTGTCTGTCTGACTGCCTGTCTGCCTGTCTAACCGTCAGTTTGTCTGTCTGCTTGCCTGCCAATCTGTCTGTCTGTCTGTCTGACTGCCTGTCTGTCTATTTGTCTGTCTGTCGCTTTCCCTACTTGCCTGACTGTCTGTCTGTCCGCCTGGCCAACAGTCAGTTTGTCTGCCTGCCATTCTGCCTCCCTGTCCATCTGTCTGTCTGCTTGCCTGCCAATCAAGTTCCTCCACTCAGTTCTCCACTGATCCTGTTGTAGGTACCGTCCCTGTTCTGGAGGCCCACAGCTGAAATGACTGTGTGTTAGTCTAGTAGATATAAAGGTATGTCCATGTCCTCGGGGACGCAGTGTGTGATCGGTCTCAGCAGAGCAGCCTCCTCTTTAAATATAACCCTGCTGGTCAAGCCCAGGTCCAGGGGTAACTCGATCCAGTCAGCGAGAGACCCCAATAGCCATGTGTGAGGACCTGTGCTCAGTGGAGTTTGAGATATACGGACACGTTCAGGGTACGTGCTCATACACGGTCCTGCTCTGTACAGGCCCAACCGTAACTGCAGACTGAGCCTAGCTTCTAGCTTTAGACGCATCACAGAGCAACTGAGCCCTAATCCCGCACGGCCTTACGTAAGTAGAGCACTACGGAGTGTGCAGGGCCGCACACGCTCCGCACTCAGTGTACACTGGAATGGTAGTGAGAAGGAAAACCAAGCTAAGAGCAGCTAAGACAGGCTGGGTGTGCGTAGTGCCTTAGGTCTGCCCTGGAGGTACAAGACGTATGCTGCTAACAAGTGAATGGAAGCTCGTGTACTCTAGTTAGCATTGTGCTAATTGCTCAATGCTAACTAGACACCTCACTGAGTTACCTTCAAGTTGGCTGCTGCTACAGCCCTTTATCAGTGCTATGCTTTTGGCCCATGTAAAACTAGACGAAGAGTATCAGAAGCCATCTGAGGAGGTCTGTTTAAAGGAGCAGTGTGTGAGATCTGTCTAAAGTCTGTTTAAAGGAGCAGTGTGTAAGATCCGTTTAAAGTCTGTTTAAAGGAGCAGTGTGTGAGATCTGTTTAAAGTCTGTATAAAGGAGCAGTGTGTGAGATTTGTTTAAAGGAGCACTGTGTGAGATCTGTCTAAAGTCTGTTTAAAGGAGCAGTGTGTGAGATCTGTTTGAAGGAGCAGTGTGTAAGGTCTGTTTAAAGGAGCAGTGTGTAAGATCTGTTTAAAGTCTGTTTAAAGGAGCAGTGTGTGAGATCTGTTTAAAGTCTGTTTAAAGGAGCAGTGTGTGAGATTTGTTTAAAGGAGC
>JAMWET010002380.1:72500-105000 GCA_024036415.1 Prochilodus magdalenae
CACCGATGGGCAAGCAGGGCAACTTCCGTTGACCCACCGCCTCTCTCTCCCTTCATCTCACTCCTCCTCCTACGCTCCTCTCTCTCGAGCACCTGAGGAAGGCTAACAGATGTGCTCAGGTCATCGCCGGTGCTCCGTTCTCCTCTCCTCTTTCTCTCTTTCTTTTCTCTGAGCTTTCTAACAGCACTGAGGGAGCCAGCCCACTGCCCGGCCGGCCTATTTTAGCACTGCCGCTTTCCCAGGGGCCCCGTGACCCAAATCACACAGCAAAGACACCAGAAAAAGCCCTGGATGGAGGACTGAAGGAGAAACAGCAAATAAGGGCACACGGGAGGCGTGTGTGAACGAGTGTACGAGGGGGGGGTAGAGGGACACATGTAGAGTTTACATAGGAAGAGCACAGAGGAGAAGAAAGAGAAGAGAAGCCGAGAGGGCGGATCTGTGAGCGCTGGAGTACCGCATGGTTAGACTCGCTGAAGCCGAGGATACGCAGGAGCCAATTAGGAAAGAGCAACAAAACAGAGAGGGAGAAAAAACGCTAAAGTGAAGAGATGGAAGGAGGAGAGGGAGGAGGAGAGGGAAGACAAAAAAAGAAAACCAGAATAGTGAAAAGGTGAGAAGACTATAATACAGAAAAGAAAAAAGAGGAGAAGAAATTAAGAGATGAAAGGAAGACTGGAACATAGGAGAAATGAAGAGAAGATATAAAAGAAGACAGGAACACAGCACAGATCTCCTGAAGTGAAGGAGACAGGATTTATAGAGGGAGGGAGCTCACATGATAGAAGAGGAGAGAATAGAGAAAGGCAGGAGAGAAGGATTAGTGAAGAGGAGAGAAACAGAAGAAGAGTATAGAAGAGGAGAGAAACAGAAGAAGAGGAGAGAAACAGAAGAAGAGTATAGAAGAGGAGAGAAACAGAAGAAGAGAAGCAGAAGAAGAGGAGAGAAACAGAAGAAGAGTATAGAAGAGGAGAGAAACAGAAGAAGAGGAGAGAAACAGAAGAAGAGTATAGAAGAGGAGAGAAACAGAAGAAGAGGAGAGAAACAGAAGAGGATAAGAGAGAAGAGTATAGAAGAGGAGAAGAGAAACAGAAGACGAGGAGAGGAGAGTATTGAAGAGGAGAAGAGAGAACTGAAGAGGAGAGAAACAGAAGAAGAGTATAGAGGAGGAGAAGAGAGAACAGAAGAGAAGAGAAAAGAAACAGAAGAACAGTATAGAAGAGGAGCGAAACAGAGGAAAGAACTGAAGAGGAGAGAGGAAAAGAGAAACAGAAGAGGAGAGCAGAGGAGAGAAGAGTTTAGAGGTGGATAAGAGAGAACTGAAGAGAAGAGGAGAGAAGAGGAGAGAAACAGAAGAAGAGAAGAGAGAAGAGTATAGAAGAGGAGAAGAGAGAATTGAAGAGAAGAGAAACAGAAGAGGAGGAGAGGAGAGTATCGAAGAGGAGAAGGGAGAACTGAAGAGAAGAGAAACAGAAGAAGTGGAGAACAGAGAGGATAAGAGGAGAGTAGAGGAGAGAAGAGAAACAGAAGAAGAGTAGAGAAGAGGAGAATAGAGAACTGAAGAGGAGAAGAGAAACTGAAGAAGAGGAGAGAAACAGAAGAGGAGAGAGAATGCACAGCAGCTCGGTTTGTGTTGAACTGAGCGCAGATGGTCCTGAGCCCCTGTAATCCCTCCCTAACCGCTCACTCTCTAATGCCCTCAGATGATCCCCTCACTGCCTGCCTGATGTTCTAGTGCCCACCGACCCCAGCACTGCAGCTGTTCCACTGCCTGACTGATGTAGCACACAGGCCCCCACCCCAGGGGGGCAATAAACCCCAAATAAGACCAAATGACTTCAGTTACAGTAGAATTAAACCATTCTCTCGAAGACTTGAACCAAACACAGCGGCATTCCCACCAGTGAAGAAGAACAAACCCAGCGGAGGACTCCACTAGGTGAAGAGACAGAGAGGCGAGGACCAGCACTAGGGCCCAGCAGCAAACGAGACGGCAGTGAGCTCGCTTGGATGGCAGTGGCCGTGGCGGCCTGGAATCGTTAGCCACAGCCCTCCAGCGAGTGTGATGGTTTGGGAAGCGTGTCTGGCATTCAAGTAATCAGCGCAGAGGAGGCTTCCTGGGGTTGGCTCAAGGAGCTCGGTAAACTCGTCATCTTCAACAATCCTCCATCAGAGAGGAGGCAGGGTGTACTGCCACGCTGGGGAGGAGGATGCAGTGCTCGGTCCATCTGGGTCCTGTGCCAGCATCTTGTTTATTTACCTAAACAGTAGTGGACATTCCTGAATCCTTGATCCGGAGAGTCAGTGAGGGAGAGGGAAGCATGCCCTCATGCGCCCCAGGGACTCTGCTCAGACAGTGTAGGTTTGCCAGGACAGTTCTCCTGGAGATGGGTGCTATGTAGAGTGCTATGTATGAGCATCATGCAAAGCGCCTAGCTAAATTTACACACTAGCCTCAAACCCCATGTAGTTCAAGACTTGGATTAGCTTCATAGCTTCAAACACCAACCATGTTTTGGCTATATGTGGTATATATAATAAGGGTGAATCAAAAAGGTCAATTTCGATGACCTTCACTGAACATGGTCCTCGAGGCCAGCGTGCAATTTTTTAGGCATACAGTGCTAAACAGGGAGGTATATGTTTCATCATGTGTTAGCTATGCTAGCGTTAAAGCTCCAGAAATCCAAACTGCCACCTTAAATGCCCGTTTCATGGTTTGACAATCTCTATAACGTGTACGGTGTGGCACTGCCTCGGCTTGGGTCAGTGTTCCCGTACCAACCCGTCCCCCTCTCCTCTAGCGGCCTGAGACTGATTTGATTATTCTTTCCCTCTAAGTGGGCTAATTCACTTACACAGGCTGAGACTGGACCCGACCTCCAGCTTCTGAGGATCTGAGAGTTGCTGCAGCACACATCTGAAACGAGTGAAATCAGTGTGACACAGTCGGATGTACACATGCATCAGAGATGGGAAGGTATAGCCGGTCTGGAACTCCTATTAGAACCGTATGGATGATGCTAGGCCCTTTTCAAGCTGGATTAGCCTTACCTGCTCAGGAGCGAACCCTCTTCTCGCATTCCTCACAGTAATCTGATAACGCAGCCTGGTAACAGACACCAGAGCCTGTTTTCTGGTTAGCTAGACAAGGCTAACATAAACGGGGCCTTCAAAAGTGATGGACTAGTCAAAAGGAGAAGGAAAATAGAATACGTGAAGATGCCTCTCGTGGGGCTCTGCGGTTTTAGCACTGCTGGGTGGCATTCGAGTTAAAAGACGTTAATGCTATGTTAGCGACCTGCTACTGGCTGGCTCTGGGAGCTTGTGATGGCCAAGCAACCGGAATCTACGGTGGCTGAGAAAGCCCAACGCACTGCAAGTTAAAAACACACAGCAAACACTGAAAACACATGCTGAATGCCTCAGAACACACGGAAGTGTTTCCGGGAGACACTGAAAGTGGACGGACCCGTTCGAGAGCGGGCTGCATGGACCTGGACGTAGAGAAATGTAAACATGAGAACCCGGCCAATAACCCGACTGGATATTCATTAATAAACAGATAAAGCTTTGTTGAAACTGGGGCTGTCTCGGCTCTACGTCCAGGTCCGCTCTCAAAACAGGTCCGTTTACTTTCAGTGTCCCCCGGAAACACTTTCGTTGTGTTTTGGAAGCTGCTTGTGTTTTCAGTGTTTGCTGCGCGTTTTTAACTTGCTGTGTGTTGGGCCTTCTCGGCCACCGTATGAATCGCATCCTCTCGTGTGTTGACAGAAGTCAGACAGTGCCCCCGGTGGACTGACGAGGAATGGCACTTTTGGTAGTGTTTTGGACGTAGCTCTGTTCAAACCACAAGAAGCATGGAAAAGGAAAAGCTGCAGGCTGGAAAGATGAGAGCCTCGGCCGGCTCAGTAGAGTCTCGGATGCACGATCGATAAGTCACGTAGCGAAGTGTGTATAAGTACAGGTATATGAGGTAGTGTGTAACCCAGTAACTCTCCCTGAGCTCTACAGATGTGTCGGAGGTGAGCTCAATCCCCTGCTTGGTTTCGGAACATCAAGGGGGATTAGACTAGCCCCGGATGTTCCACGTGACTTAGCCGTGAGCCGCTAAATGCTAACTCAGCCGTTTGCTGCACGTTTGTGTGTGTGTGTTGAGAGTTGTGTGCCAATCGAAATCCCTAAAGCAGTCGTTACGGGTGGGTCGACTGATGCTACGCTAGCCTGTGCTGCGCTAATCTACACACTGTAATCATCTGATCCAGGCTTGACTGACCCATATGCTGTCGGTGACCTTATTCTCCAGTGTCCGCTCTATAATGACTCCCACCAGCAGCTGGAATACTGCACAGAGCTCAGGCGATACTGATCAGTCAGTTATGGGTTCAAACAACACAGCACCCCAGAACGCTAACGCGGCTAACCGTGGGCCAGTTAGCTAACCCAGCAAAGCTTGAACAAAAAATAAGATATATGATAAACGTGTTATCATATATAACCGGCTGATCTGAGAACTGTGTGGGCATGGCTAATGAAGCGCTTGATTGACAGCTGTCTATCCAACTCTCCTAGCCTGCTCCACGGAGCTATATCGGTGTTCGGATAAAGGAATGGTGTTTGGGATTCCTTCATGAGGAAACGGTGAGGCTTAGCCCGCGAGTGCGTGTTGGGAATCAGTAGTAACGCGTGTTGTTCTCCGCAGGAAGGTGTGGCTGAGCAAGGAGGGAAGCCCCAGCAGCCGCATCACCCGAGCCGTTTTCAAAAATGAGAAGAGCATCCCCAAGCTGGAGCTGTCTGGGTTCTCCACCCGGTTCTAATCAGCACGGAGAACCCCACGAATGCTTCTTCTACAACACCATAACCACATAGTAGTGCAGTTACATCGCTTGGGGTGATCAGGGCGTGCCTGTTTTGATTTCGCTTGTAGCTTCATATGAACTTGGTGTGAGGTGACTGACATTGCTGACGTGGTGACAGACTCAGGTGTGGTTCTGCGGCGACCTGATGATGCGTTTGAGGATATTATAGTAATGCTGTGGTAATAATAAACCATGCATATTCTCCCTGCTCTCCCGTCTCGGCTTCATGTGTGTGCACTTGTGTGGGCTGGTGCGCTCCAGATGGTTGGTAGGCTCCGGTTCTAGAGAAATGAACTCTTCATACTTGGGATTAGCGATAGCGTCTCATCAGTTCCTGGCGCCGGAGCTGCTAAACCACCTCCTTACGAACCCAGCAGCAGCAAAGCTCCGACTTTCATCAATCCGGTTTGTGCTGAAATGAGCTTTCGCTATACCGACGCCATAACGCACTCTTACAGATGAGGGAGAATGCTAGTGGATGCTAGCATGGCACTCATGCTAACGTCCATTCGGTCGAGCCCATTTAGCAAAGCAGCCTTAAGCCCTCAGCGTACCAGTTTACGTGAAGGGTGTACAAGCCTGCCTGTCGCGTAAACTCCGCTCCTGCAGGTGGCGCCATGACATGGCGGCTTTGGTAGGTTTCATGAAGTTTCCTGGAAAATGATTCTAGCACAGTTCTAGCTATAGGGAACTGCAGCACCATTTAAGGTGGAATTTGAACAGCTGGTGAACTGGAAGCCTCGTTCTCACGTCATTAGCCGGCAACTCGTTGGAGACTCGTCGAACATTGGAGATGCGCAGTCGTAAATGTCAAATTGGCCATTACTGTTCTTTTAGTTCGTTGTTGCCAACTGGGGTGGCAGCGGGGGCCACCCTATGCCACCCCGGTAGATCCCCCCATGGTGGTACAGTGTGCACTGCGGTGCTGTAGTGTTACCAAGCTCCATTAGCCATTGGAGAAGGCCCATGTTGGCCTGAGAGGCCTCACAGCTGCGATGTGTACAACCACAAGATCCAGCTACTGGAGACTAGCCAGTCTGTCCAGAGGACCTAGATCAACCGTGGTTGGTTCCGAACTCTCTAGACGGGTAGTTAGAGTAGTTGGTGGCCACCGCTCTTGACTCTACCAGAGTTTACCTCTGACTGACATCTGATAAAGACCCTTAGGCAGATCCAGGTGTGATAGATCTCCAGGACCAGGATACAGCACCCGGCTTTGGACTCAAGTACAGTGTGACTCATATCGCCTCTATGCCTGTCACCTGCAGGAAGTACACTGACAGAAGAGAGCTAGCATAGCATGTATACATCAGCAGAGCGGAGCGGGTTTGGAATCCTCTTAGTTGGGGACGCGTGATTAGTATGTGGGTTTAAGTGCTCACACTGTGGCTCTAATGGATGATGGAGGGGTAGGAGGGCGACTGCCTGACAGGAATATAATCTCACTGTGTGACACTTAGCAAGGCCTTTCTACGGTGCTGTGTCGATGGGCAGTATACTGATGCTGGAATAGCTGCTAGTTGAGTAATGTAGATTTTGACAGTTGAGCTTTCTGGTGGGAACACACAGTGGCATGGACCCCTGGTTTGGGCACCCCTGATGAAGTTTGTGTTGCTGTGAGTAGCTAAGCGGGTAAACGATGCCATGATTCCCAAAAGGCTTTAAGTCACAAATGACTCCAAAAAGGAAACGTTCTGAAGCAAAAGTCTGGACACACTGTGTGGTCAGCACTGAGTAACCACCTGGCTAGCATCACAGCCTGTAAACAGTTTATAGAACTTAGGAGTCTTTAAGTTCCAGTGTGGGGGAATTTCTCACTAAAGACTTCTGGTTCTGTTAGATTCTTCAGCCATCTAGGGTGAACTGTTCTTTGAGGCCTATCCACTGTTAGATGATGTTTGTGTGTGTGGGTAGGGTTGCCACCCATCCCGTAAAATACGAAATCGTCCGTTATTTGGCAACTAAATGTTGCATCCCATATTAAACCAATAGGGAGCAAGATTTGTTCGTTATTCCCATAAATGTCCGATATACACGTCTGTCACACACACATGAATGATCACAATCTCGCCCCCCGGACTCAGCTCTGTTCTGTATTTCCGTAAATGTCTGTAAATTTGTTCCGTATTTCCGTAAATGTCTGTAAATTTGTTCTGTATTTCTGTAAAATCTGTAAATTTGTTCCGTATTTTCGTAAATGTCTGTAAATTTGTTCCGTATTTCCGTAAATGTCTGTAAATTTGTTCTGTATTTCTGTAAAATCTGTAAATTTGTTCCGTATTTTCGTAAATGTCTGTAAATTTGTTCCGTATTTTCGTAAATGTCTGTAAATTTGTTCTGTATTTCCGTAAATGTCTGTAAATTTGTTCTGTATTTCCGTAAATGTCTAAATTTGTTCTGTATTTCCGTAAAATCTGTAAATTTGTTCCGTATTTTCATAAATGTCTGTAAATTTGTTCTGTATTTCCGGAAAAGGCCTGTAAATTTGTTCCTTATTTACGTAAATGTCTGTAAATTTGTTCCGTATTTTCGTAAATGTCTGTAAATTTGTTCTGTATTTCCGTAAATGTCTGTAAATTTGTTCTGTATTTCCGTAAATGTCGGTAAATTTGTTCCGTATTTCCGTAAATGTCTGTAAATTTGTTTCCTTATTTCCGTAAATGTCTGTAAATTTGTTCCGTATTTCTGTAAATTTGTTCCGTATTTCTGTAAATGTCTGTAAATTTGTTTCCTTATTTCCGTAAATGTCTGTAAATTTGTTCCGTATTTCTGTAAATTTGTTCTGTATTTCTGTAAATGTCTGTAAATTTGTTCCGTATTTCCGTAAATGTCTGTAAATTTGTTCCGTATTTCCGTAAATGCCCAATATACACGTCTGTCACACACATGAATGATCACAATCGCGCCCCCCACCACCCGGACTCAGCTCTGTTCCGTATATGTCCGTTAAACACATGATTGACCACACTCCCCAAAACAACCTCCATTCCGAACACCCACCCCCGGAATCAGCTTAAACCCGGGACTCGATTCCGCACATTTATCACTCACACATGACCACACACCGCCCACCCCCCCATAAACCACCCTCTCCGTGCTTTATTATCATTTCTGAAAGGTGGCAACCCTATCTGTGGGCGACTGTAAGAACCATAGCAGAACCTTCAGCAGGCACCTCTTGGGTTCATTATCCTTGAGCTTGACTGTCGACTGAATCTGATAGTTGGGATGAAGACAGAGTCACAGTACCGATAAAGCTTTGAAACGTAACGTATTTGCCATCGCTAATGACCACTTGACCTTAAAGGAACCTCCACGATGACCTGAAAGGAACAACCACAGCCGCTGACTCAGCCAGGCACCAACTGCCTTGGGGTTTAAACCTCCAACCTACCGTCCAGGTCCAATAACAGGGAACAGGAACTTATCAAACCTCTTACCATTAGAGCGCTGATGTAAGGGCAGCCTTGGCCTTAGCTTAATGTACTTTCGCTCAATGTTCGAATGCATTTACCAGAAGCTAGCATTAGCCTAGCATGCTAACAAGGCCTTTACACATAGCCACACAAAATACACAATGCTTTACTTACGTAATTGAGTGGAATAGATGATGTTCGTTAGCCAGATGGGAGATTATTAACTGACTAGCATTTAGAGGACTGACCTGCGGATAGCCGAGTCACGACGTCACATGACCTTGGTAAACCAATGAAATGCCAGGCCTGTCTTTTGACACGGGAGTGAGCCAATTTTGAACATTTTAAATCGTTCATTCCGGGAAGAGGATTAATAGGCGCGGGTCCAGGTACTACAACAGATAGAGGACTGGGAGTCCGGCCTAAAACCAGACGTAGGGGTGAGGCATCTCTAAATCTTGATCTAAATGATCAACAGCAGTGGCTGGTACAATCAAACAAATGATTTAAAGCCGTTTATTTGGCACCCAAGGACAAAAGTTCGGCAGTTTGGATGGTCTATGGCTGGCTTAATGGCGGAACTACCGAGCTAGTGCTCTGAAAAACATTAATCTGGAACGTTTTTCATTTTGTTCCCAGAACGTTCTTCTAAAACATCCTCTGAATGCTACAGTTAACACCTTAGGAACATGATGTGAAATGATAAACATCCTCAGAGCATTCTTGGAGAATCACACTGAAAGGGTTTCTCTAGAACATTCTTAGAACCTGTAGGTAGCGTTAGCCTGTTGTTGGAATGGCTCCTGCTAGCTGGGTGGACTCTTCCAATTCATAATACCACTTTCTGTTGGCTGGGGCAGATCTAGCACTGACCTGTGGCAAACAAGAACTCCTCAACACGAGCCATTCGACTTCCAGTGCTTGTCCAAGGCGATTGCTAGGCTATGTGCTCTATTTCATTCACCTGTTAACAACTAGCAACACCTGAACTCGATCATTAGGAGGCGTGTCTGCGTACTTTTGGCCATTTTGTGGACCTAGCTTGAACGGTCTTGGGCTTTAAACTCTTTCCCATGCAACAGGGAGGCTACTGGCGTCCAGACATGAGCCTTATGCATTGAGAAAGCCAGAAAACCCAGGATTTATGTGCCTAGTGAAAAGGCCATAGAGCACTGCGAGTGCCTATCTGTCCCAGTTACATAACCACAACAATCTCCATTGATTGCACTCTCCAGCTTTTGTCTGCCTGTCATGGTATTCATCCGAGTGCCTGGGTTTCCATAGAGATGAGCGGATGGGTCCTTGATTCACGAGGCCTCTGTAGTGCTGCCATGCTTTATGCTGCTCTGCTGGAACCCATGGTGCTGTAGCACCCAACAGGACGCTTAAATGGAAGGGCTAACTGACATTAAGACGCTACCCTAGACCCTGGCGATGGCCGTCAAGGAGTTGTATGGTGTCCAAGATACCACGGGCATGAGCAAGCAGACAGCGCTCACACAGTGGAGAGAGACAGTGATTGTCCAGTGTGGAGATCATGGTGGGGGGGGGGGTGGGTGGTCCCGAGTCAGCAGCTAACAAAGTGGCCTTCAGCCAGCGGAGTCCGCGTCTCAATACTGCCCATTCTTCTACGGGTCCTCTCTCAGAACACAAGGTGACACAGGCTGCCAACATTTAATGACTGTTTCCAGAAGCACCAGTGTGGGTGTGGGTGAGTGGCTGGGGGTGTGTGGAGAAAGGGGGAGGGGCTTTGCAAGCTCTCAGTTATCATTTGTCCACTGTAGAAGACCGGGGAGGCGTTGAGGTTGTGGTGTAACCTACTGGACTGTTATCTTGAGATCATGACTTGATGGCAATGGGAGTCATGGAGTTGCATGGTGTCCAAGATATGGGCATGAGCAAGCAGACAATGTTCACCCAGTGGTGAGAGACGATTGTCTAGTGATTGTCCAGTGTGGAGCTCATGGAGGGGGATCCAGAGCCAATAGCTAACAAAGCGGCCAATGGAGTCCCCATACTGCCACAGGCCCCCTCTTAGAAGACCACAGAGGCCATGAGGTTGTATTAATATTCTTCTGGACTGTTATCTTGAGATCACAAATTAATTATCTTGTGATCTTGAGATACCTATGCTGCTCTGCTGGAGCCCATGGTGCTGTAGCACCCAGCATGACGTTTCAATGGAAGGGCTAACTGACATTAAGATGCTACCCTAGATTCTGGCAATGGGAGTCATGGAGTCGTATGCAGACAGCGCTCACACAGTGCTGAGAGACAGTGATGGTCCAGTGCGGAGGTCAAGGGGGCGGGGATTCAGTTGGGTCCCCATCTCAACACTGCCCATGCTTCTACGGGGTGACGCTACTGCGTACCGCTTTATGCCACCACATCACACACCAACAACTACGGATCCTCCGCAGCTATAAGAAGAAGCTAGCTCGGTATTCCCAGCACGGACATCACGGCAGAGGCTGGGAAGAGCCGGAAGAAGACCTCCGGCCAAGCAAGCGACCCAACAGGAGCGACCCTGGGACGGGCTGTTACTGGTTGGTGAGAGCTAGGAGAGATAAAGGATGCTGGACAATTTCACGGCTCACAGAGCGTCCACCAAGCTCCTGTAGCACCACTCTGTAAACTCCAGCCTGTAAGCCAGCAAGGTGCTTCTTCAGCTGGTACGCTCGATACGGCACGGGCCGTGTGCTGTTACTGTTGTTGAGTGCGACATCCTGATGCACATGAACTGGCCAGTCAGGGTCCACGCTTATCACGTCACCCGGCCTCCCATGGTCAAAGTACTCCACTTCGAATAGGGCTTAAGATGGTTCGATCTCTGAGCTGGGTCTCAGGAACTGCCGAGGTCGGAGTAGACTCCACAAAGCCAGGTGTCACTAGCACAGGGTAGTTGCGGAAGGCTTGGGGTTTGGAAAAAGTGGCGGGAGGAGGGAATTTGGAGAGAGCTGAGATGTTTAGAGATGTTCCTCTACCATTGGTTTTCTGGGCATGACCGTAACACGTATGGCTTTTGGGCTAGGGTGGAGCACTGCAGCTCAAACATCACCCTGGAAAGCGTTACTGCTGCAGCTGCTGCTTCCTTTGGTAGCCATGACGCTCTGGTGCCTGTGACATTTCCTACGAATGTCATATTAGTCATTTGCCATTGCTTCCCACAGAAGGATCCCTCCTGCATCTCCCACTCTTCACCGACCAGCCTGCTTATGAACCAGCAGCTGAAGAGGCTGGTGCGTGTCGTTACACGTGTACCGAGCAGCGCAAGTGATCACATTCACCTGCTACTGGATGCCCTCTGGATGGAAGCCAAGCGTGGGCCGAAAGAGAGAGAGAGAGAGCGCGAGAGCGAGCGAGAGAAACAGCGCGAGTGAACTTCCATCCAACTGCCCACCCACTCGTTCCCTTTCTCTTGCCAGCGTCTGAAATCAGGCATGGAATTTTTTTTCCCCTCCTCATTTGCCCTCCTCCTCTTCCTCTTCATCATGGCCCCTTCTCCACCGACAAGGCACTGTTCGCTGTGGCCATAGCAACAGCTCTGAGCAGAATTTGTGCAAGACTCGACAAAGAGCCCAGATGCCTTCTCCGTCCGGCTGTGTGTGTCCCACCGCTCCGCACAAAGCAAGCTTCTCACAGTAGACGGGAAGCGCGCTCCATTCCCCTCGCCTTGCCCGCCCGTCTCCATGGTCCGGACTACCTGTTGAATAAGTGTATGTGTGTAAGCTTGCCCACTTTAATGCCTCCTGCCCTTTGTCTGGAAAAGGTTTGACCATCTAGCCCCTGACCATGAATTCTAAACTTCCCCACTGACCGTACAGGACACTCTGTAGGTCCAGACTAGAGTCCATCTGTTTCTCTGTATACTGTATTACCCTGTTCTTCAATGGGCAGGACCCCCACAGGACCACCACAGAGCAGGTGGGTGGTGGGTCATTCTCAGCACTGCAGTGACACTGACGTGGTGGTGGTGTGTTAGTGTGTGTGGTGCTGGTGTGAGTGGATCAGACACAGCAGTGCTGCTGGAGTGTTTAGACACTGTGTCCACTCACTGTCCACTCTATTAGACACTCCTACCTTGCTGGTCCACCTTGTAGATGGACAGTCAGAGACGATAGCTCATCTGCTGCTGCACAGTGCAGTGCTGGTCATCCTCTAGTCCTTCATCAGTGGACACAGGACGCTGCCCCACAGGACGCTGCCCACAGGACGCTGCCCCACAGGACACTGCCCACAGGACGCTGCTGGCTCAATAGGTTTGGTTGGTGGATGATTCAGTCCAGCAGTGACACTGAGGTGTCCAGCAGCACTGCTGTGTCTGATCCACTCACACCAGCACCACACACACTAACACACCACCACCACCACGTCAGTGTCACTGCAGTGCTGAGAATGACCCACCACCCACATCATACCTGCTCTGTGGTGGTCCTGTGGGGGTCCTGCCCATTGAAGAACAGGGTAATACAGTACACAGAGAAACAGATGGACTACAGTCTGGACCTGTACACCTACAGAGTGTCCTATACGGTCAGTGGAGCTGATACAGTGGACAGTGAGCGGAGCTACAAGTGTGCAACAGTTCAGACTTCACACCACAGCCAGAGACCTGTGGAACATCCAGTGACTACTGAACTGCTGGTCGTCAGCTGCACACTGACTAGTTTCGGTGCATGGCCCTAATGGATGCTCTGTGGTGTTGGGCTACGGATGTATAGAGGACGTCCACAAATACCTGTGGAGCATGTTCTCATAGGCAGGAGTTGCTAAGCAACTGTAAGAGGACCATGAGAATGATCGGGGTGTGAATTTACGATAATTCCACATTCTGCGTAGGTGGCCTAACGCCGAGCGCTCCGATTACGCTCGGCCGTGTGTCTCAGAATATGCTCTTTTTCCCTCGTTGGTTCTTCGGCAATCAAATTCCCTTTTTACCAACCATACAGCAGCACTGGGGCTCACACAGTCACAGCAGTCACCCACTCTGGAATACAGAACCAGATATCCAGGATCCATGCTTGTGTGTGGAATCGTCCACTCGTTAACTGTACGGACCTTTCCCTCCGTGTTAGCTCAAACCGGTGCTCAAACTACAGTGGTACAGTGGTGGTGACAGAAACCATGGGACGCGAGTAGGTTCACTGGTGGGTTCTGACTTTTTGAGCAGGTACCAACTGGTAAAATTGGGTTCTAGCTATTAGCTGTCAGGCAGGTACAGCAGCTACCATAGTGAGTGATGCTGGGGTGAACTATGGAATGCTCAGTAAAGAAAATAATAAAAGATAATCATATAAGAGATTTATATTTATTATAAATATATATATATATATATATATATATATATATATATATATATATATAATATATATATAAATATATATATATATATAAATAAATCAATATTAAAAGCCACTACGTCTAGCAGTTTACAACCGAAGACCCATAAATCACATTCATATTTAATATTTTGGCGGTAAATGTGGCCAAACTGGATATTTGTGGAGACGCTCAACAGAGACTGCATTTTTGATGGGGTGTTTCTAGCCATTAACTGACATTTTAGCTGTCAGGCTTGTCAGTCAGACGGGCTAATGAAGATAGCTAGCTAGCTAGCCTAGCTGGGCAGCACAGAAAAAGGGCCACCAAGCGATATACAGCGATGTATATACCAAGAAAGCAAGAAACAACTCAGATCATCACTATATCAAGGGTATTCACGATGGGCCAGCTTGGCTTTAGCAGGTGGGGGCTAACGCTAGCTAAGCTAAGTAACGCTAGCTAAGCTAAGTAACGCTAGCTAACCCACTTGCACCAAACTTTTTGTATTTCCTCATTATAGAAGGACGCAACCAGGAGAAGATTTATAGGTTCTGCCATTGCTGTCTGATTTTGGGATGGGCAGGCACATTTGAACCCAGAAATGCTAATACGTCAGATGTTAACTCTGACCAAACGGGCCCACAGACCTCCAACACAAATGGCAATCCCAGAACCTGTAAACCTTTACCTAGTCCTCGTTTACTCAGCACCGAAGTGGGTTCAAAAAAGTTCAGTTCTTTCACTTCCACCCGCTTGTTAACACGACCAGGTTCAAACCTCCAGAGACCAGCTCTAATGTTAGCTAGCTAGTGGGCCTAGCTAACATAGCTAACATTAGCACCCACTGGCAAAAGGCAAACGGCTTATTTGTGGATCTCCTTGATACAGTCGGTTGGTTTTACAGGGTGTTTCTTCCTATGAACCAACATCTCCATGTTCTGGTTGTTCTTTTTGGGCTGCTTAGCCAAAGTGAAAATAGTTAGCCATAGCTAGCTAGCTCTAGCTCCGCCTTGCTAAGTTTTTTATCTTCATCTGCTTATCTGACTGCCAACCTTGACGACCCAAAGACTATATCAGGGGTCTTCACAAAAAGCCAGTTTTCCAGTAGGTGTTAACATTAGCTAGGTTAGCTAGCTAGCTAACATTAGACACCAAACTTGTTTTTTTCCTCATTGGTTTAAGAACTGCAACTCAGCTTATCAACTGCAAACATCTCCCTTTCACTTTCTCACCACAAGGAAAGATCTAGAATGATAGCTAGTAAATTTGGACCCATTCAAACCAAAAGGAACACCAAAATACGACCTGCTGGTAAGATGAGATCGACAGGTGCATTTGGACCCAGAAATGGCCATTATGTCGTCCAGAGTAGGCTCTTACCACCATGCCTCTTTCTAGGGGAAAACAATCCCGTATCTTGGGAAACTAATATTTGAAATTACCTGGCATAAATTAATATGAAGCTGCTATGTCAATGGCTGCACTAACAACAAAGTAAAAACTCAGGCTTAGTGACCAGGCTAACAACTACAGAATGGTGCTAATGCTAGCTAGCGTATTATTATTGAAGCAGTACCGAAAAGAAAAATATTTCAAAAAATAATTTAAATTAACCTACTTCATTGGTTATTTGCTTACCTGGCAACGAGCCTTCAAAGTCCAGCTTGGTATTTATACGCTGTAGCACCAACAGGTCATCACTTCCTGTTAGAAAGAAACCAGGTATGTTTATGTTTTGTGTAGTAGTCTATAGTGTGAGTGTTAGTACACCACTGAGATGCAGCCATTTCTTTCAGGCAGTTGCATTGTCAGCCACCATTTTCCCTGGCTGCATCTGAAATTGCGTACTTAGTACGCATTAGACTGAACCCAGTGCATACTGGGTAGCAGTAGTCTTATTCAGTATGTGTAGTATCCACGCAACCTCGGACGTACTACGTCCGCCATCTTGCCAACGTTTCAAGTCGTTTGGCGTAAGATGTCACGCCACCACTGTAGAAGTCCCGCCCTTCATTCATATAAACATGGGACATGGGCAGCCCCTAACTTTCCACGTGTGAGAAGCTCCACCCTTTCCGTTTCCTGTTAGTTCGTGGGACCGTAGTGGGAGAAGTGGTTTCTTTGACACTTGTAGAGTTAGTACTGGTGTGTTAGGACACGGCCATAATTAGGTACCCGGATGAATGAAAAATAACGTACAGTTTTGACAGTTACGTTTTGAATTGATGCTGCGACGCTCGCGGATCCTCGACCACGCCCCTCTCTGAAACGGGGCTGTGAATGGTTGAGTGAGAGAGAGGGGGACGCTCGCGGATTAGGGACCCGGATGAATAAAAATAACGTACAGTTTTGACAGTTACGTTTTGAATTGATGCTGCGACGCTCGCGGATCCTCGACCACGCCCCTCTCCGAAACGAGGCTGTGAATGGTTGAGTGAGAGAGAGGGGGACGCTCGCGGATCCTCGACCCCGCCCCTTTCTAAATCGAGGCTGAGTGAGAGAGACGCTCGCGGATCCTCGGCCCCGCCCCTCTCCTAAAACTAGGCTGTGGGTGGTAGAATTAGAGAGAGAGAGACGCTCGCGGATCCCCGCCCCTTTCTAAATCGAGGCTGTGGTCGGTAGAGTGAGACGCTCGCGGATCCTCGGCCCCGCCCCTCTCCTAAAACGAGCCTGTGGATGGTTGAAGTGAGTGAGAGAGAGACGCTCGCGGATCCTCGGCCCCGCCCCTCTCCAAAACGAGGCTGTGGATGCGCGAGCGAGAGAGAGACTACCTAACGGAGCTGCGAGCAGCGCGAGTCCTCCCTCCTCCTGCTTTCCACCGGCTGCCTCCTCCTGTCCGTACGTCCTTTTCGTCAGGTAAGTTCACCACACGACCGAAACCGAACCGTTACCGCGGGTTATGTTTCCCAGACCCCAGTTAAAGCGGCAGCAGGAGAGAAGTGGACCGTCTGCGCCTCAGTTTTGGTGTCAGCTGGCCGAGATTTGTGCTCCTCGTCTGCAGTGTTGATTCGGTGCCAGTGCGGCTCTGACAGCAGGCTACGTTAGCTTAGCCTACCGCAGGTACGTCAGCCGTAGGTAACGATGAGTTAGCGTAGGCGATGCCAGTAGCCCGCTAAGCTAGCTAGCTAGCTAAAACTGACTGGAATGAACTAAGGATGAAAGAGAGAAAATCTGGCGGGGCGTTTTCGTCTGTGGTAGATGCTGGAATGAGAGTTAGACCAGGGGTAAAGCCTCCTTCACCACCGGTACTGTGGACTGCGCACCTTAAAGGAGCACTCCACCCAAAAACGCTAGCGGTGGCCAATGAATGAAAAGTTACTGGGCGCCCGGTTAGTTAGCCTGCGAACCGAAGATGACGGGGTTCTGGAGGCGGACTGGCTGGCAGCACTGCTGTCACATGAGCGTGTTTTGGGTGTTGTGTTGGTGAGCTTGTTATGTAATCAGATACGACGCGGCTCTGACATGTGTGTGTATGTCTCTCTCTCTCTCTCACTCTCTCTCTCTCTCCTGTGAGAGATAACTCACCGACCCGAGACAGACTCTGGCTGTTTGACCGCTGGCTCGTGTCGCCTCCTCTAGCCGAGTCTGTGGGTGATGATGACGCATGGCTCCTGTAGCTAGCTAGCATCAGAGAGTGCTAACCTGTGCCTTAACATTGCAGTCCGGGAGCTGCAGTGTCCTCCTGACTGACTGCTCGCTCGCTGTGCAGCATGGGTGAAGTGGGAAGCGGTCCAGGCAGTGCGGTGCCGCAGTGTGTGTTTGGAGTGGCCAAGTTGAGCGAAAATCCTCACTTTAGGCCAAGTCCTGTCCTTTAGAGGACCTAATGGACTTCATACGAGGAGGCTGCGACGCAGCGCAGATGGAGCTGCATCGTGTTTCGCCGGCGGATGCCACCTGCCTGAAGGGGAAGTCCACCGGTGTTTCAAAATTCATTATGTCTCTCTATATATTAAGGGCTGAGGTGTAAACAGAGCCATTTGGCTCTTTAGCAAGGACTAGGGTTCCACGTAGAACCATGAACATGCATGATTAAAGGCTTCAGGTGCGAAGAACCCTTTTTGGCGATGCACCTGAAGCCTTTGATCATGCATGTTCATGGTTCTATAGAGAAACTGAGTATAGAGAAACTTGGCTACTAAGTCACAGTGGTGGTGAGTGGAACCAGGCGTCCACCTCGGTCACATGACCTGGTTATGCGGTCTGGTGTTGTAGTTTTGGCCATACATGTGTTTTAATCAATCAGTTTGAACCAATTCATGATGGAGGGATACTGAATATGGGATACTGCAGTTCTCCTTCCTCCCAACACACCTGAGCCAGCTAATTGGCTCGTTAACAGCACCATTATTGGATTAGGGTGGGTGTGTTCAGGCAGGAAAGGCACTATAGTGCAAGGCAGCAGGCCTCCAAGACCAGGGTTTGGGGAAACACAGCTCTACGGAAAAACAAAAAACAGATTTTTCCCATCAACATTCTATTTAAACAATCAGAAGACATGTGTAGGTTCACTGGTGGTCTTCTGGTTGGGTGTTGACCCCTGGTTCCCATCACCACCACCACAGTAAAGACCATCTGAGCCATTTCACACCAAACCCACTCTCAGCCATTGATGTTTACATCTCACGGACTGTGTTTACATGCAGAGAGTTTCCCCAAATCCGATTAAATTGGTTCTGATGGTAGATTAGGATTGAGGTTTACTCACAAGACGGTAATCTGCTCCGTAGTTGGTGTTAAGCCTGGACTGTCCATCATTACTGTCGGCCGTCCAGCTGATGACCATTAAGTCCTTTCCAGTGTGAAGCATAAACTTCGCCACTCGGCAGACCAGCTTCAGCTTCCGCCATATTGGATCGCCATGCACTTACACTGGCTGTATTGGGAATGTGATTCTATCCATTCAGTCAGTACTGGAATATCGCACTAGCCTATTCCGACTGAGGTGCAAACATAAACATGTTGTATTCCGATTGAGCTTTTAGTCGGATTACCAGGCGACATGCTTCTCGCCAAACTCAGTCACTGGATTATGCGGTCATGTGGTTCCTGTAATGGTTACCCTTTGTTTGTGGGCGAGTGGTTTCTCTCAGATCAGCCATTGCTAAGAATCATGCTTGCTTGCCTCTAGAGTTGCTCTAGAGTCTGACTCTTTGGTTTCAAGAAGAACTAAGATTGTTTTTTTGAGAATATACATCACCATATTGATCTAGAACACAGAACCTCAAAAATAACTGCCCGGATGAGGAGAACCAGAAGCCTAAGGCTAATGTGAGCAAGGTAGCTCGAGGTCTAGATGCTGTAGTGTAGTTAAAGAACTGCGGTAGAGGGAGTAATGTTGGCTTGGATGTGTTTATTAGCTTCTAGAGCGGTGGCTAGGCTAGCAGTAAGGATTGGCTGACACCACAGGTCGCCATATTGATATAGACTATAGATCCTCAGAAATGACTTCTCAATTAAGGAGGCCAAGAAGCCTAGCGTTAACGCGAGCAAAGTAGCTGGGGGTCTAGATGCTGTACTGTAGTTGAAGGACTGAAATGGAGGGAGTAATGTTGGCTTGGATGTGTTTATTAGCGGTGGCTAGGCTAGCAGTAACGATTGGCTGACACCACAGGTCGCCATATTGATATAGACTTCTCAATTAAGGAGGCCAAGAAGCCTAAAGCTAACGTGAGCAAAGTAGCTGTTGGTCCAGATTCTGTACGGCAGTTAAAGGACTGAGCTGTGTTGATTAGCTTCTAGATCAGTGGCTAAGCTAGCAGTAAAAATGGCTGACACCCCAGGTTGCCATATTGACTACAGAACCTCAGAAATGACTCCTCAAATAAGGAGGCCAAGAAGCCTAGCGCTAACGGGAGCAACGTAGCTGGGGGTCTAGATGCTGTACTGTAGCTGAAGGACTGAAATGGAGGGAGTAATGTTGGCTTGGAGGGGTCTAATAGCTTCTAGAGCGGTGGCTAGGCTAGCAGTAAGGATTGGCTGACACCACAGGTCGCCATATTGATATAGACTTCTCAATTAAGGAGGCCAAGAAGCCTAAAGCTAACGTGAGCAAAGTAGCTGTTGGTCCAGATTCTGTACGGCAGTTAAAGGACTGAGCTGTGTTGATTAGCTTCTAGATCAGCGGCTAAGCTAGCAGTAAAAATGGCTGACACCTCAGGTTGCCATATTGACTACAGAACCTCAGAAATGACTCCTTAAATAAGGAGGCCAAGAAGCCTAGCGCTAACGTGAGCAAAGTATCCGGGGGTCTAGATGCTGTACTGTAGCTGAAGAACTGAAATGGAGGAAGTAATGTTGGCTTGGAGGGGTCTAATAGCTTCTAGAGCGGTGGCTAGGCTAGCAGTAAGGACTGGTTGACACCCCAGTGCAATGCATGTTGGGCTGAAAGCCTTCTAAAACAGTGAGCCCCAAAATGCTGCACTGTACAATTCTAGTTTTAGCTGGCCTGCCACTTTAAAGATGGCTGCCAAGCCTGCAGTCCACATTAGCATGTTGTGATGAACCCTGGCTGGAGACGGATTGGGGTTATCCCTCTTTGTAAGGCATGGATGTTTCCTCCGTTCTTTGTGATCTCGAGCGAGGATCATGTTTCACTAATGAAGGCCTCTTTAATATCCCTTTCAGCCCTCAGATCCAATTAAACGCCAAGGCTTTTTTGGGCCGCCTCCACTTCCCATTAGTGCGAGTCATTGTCATCCTTTTCCTGCCAGGGTCCGCGCTGTCGCCCGCATCACTTTGGGACGGTTACTTCATCTGGAAGGCTCATGACGGCTCCATGTTCAAGGGAGACGGAGCTGTCTTGTGTCTGCGCCGACTGGGTGAACCACCCCGTCCACCCCACCCCACCCGTCCCAGACAAAAACTCATTCTTCAAGATTTAGGAGAGGCAGGTGATGGCTATTTTCAGGAATGAGCTCACCCTTGTTTTTACAGTCAGTGCCCGTTAAGTCCAGAGGCTCAGACATGGAAGTGGCCGTTGTATTGGTGTGGATGTTTGCGCGTCTGTCACACAGGCACTTAAGGAATCATCTGGTTGGTGTAGCTCAGCAGATAACACCACTACCCTCCAGGGAACCACCACCACCACATGTGGGAGACTAGGGTTCGATTCCCGGTCTGGGTGACTACGCTGTGCTACACCAATAAGAGTCCTTGGGCAAGACTCCTAACACCACATTGGCCCACCTGTAATATGATTAACCTTGTAAGTCGCTCTGGACAAGAGCGTCACCTAAATGCCATAAATGTAAATGTAATGTAAATGCTTAATGGGAATTTCAACGATTTCGGAATGCTGTGTTCTAGCGAAACTTGTAGGTGGTGTTGATGGGAGGCAGACCTCTGAAGGAAGTAATACTGCTAAAAGCTAAACGTCACAAAAGCTAGTACGTACAGTGATGAACGATACATGGTGCATTGAGGCTTGCGCACAGAGGAATTGGTTTTCCCAGATTGACCCACGCTTGCCTGGATCCGTGGACGGCCCTATCTACGGCAACCGGGAAGCAGTTGGGGGTTAGGTGCCTTGCTCAAGGGCGCCTTAGTCCTTCAGGGAGTCAAACCTTCTGGTCACAAGGCTGGTACCTTAACCTCCAGCTCACGAGTTCCCCTCTTCATGTTGGAGGAATACATACAGGGCTTTATACAGTCATATAGTCCCCATATTATTATTTTTAGATATTTCATTATTGCCATTAT
Source organism: Prochilodus magdalenae (assembly GCA_024036415.1). Classification (NCBI taxonomy): domain Eukaryota; kingdom Metazoa; phylum Chordata; class Actinopteri; order Characiformes; family Prochilodontidae; genus Prochilodus; species Prochilodus magdalenae. Next base: position 93,796 of record JAMWET010002380.1, read on the forward strand.
AAACACTACTCATAAGCATTTAGAAGACATGTATAGGTTCACTAGTCGTTTGGCGTAGTAGTGAAACGGCCATATTTGTTTTGCAGATGTCAAGACCCCTGGTTCCCATCATCACCACTGGAAAAATTTTGGCCACTTGGTTTGCATTTTAATGATTCCCATTCCCATTCAGGTTGGAAGCTGAGGTGTTGGTCTCACTGCCGCTTTTGTCCAGTGTAAGACTCCAGGCTTTCGGTGTAGGTTAAGGTGTTTCCTGTCCAGCTGTGAAGACCTACTCAGGTTACAGTTTGGGTGACACTCAGGCCTGTACAGTAAATATTCCTCCCATTTACAGGGACTAGAAATGATTGGGCAGCCATTGTGTCCTGACTAGCTGGGTGTCAATGCATCGGGGAGCTGACAGAAGGTCTAGAATTACATGTATATGACTTTTAATACAGGAAGACTGGTGAGCAGTTAGGACCACACCAGCAGAACTGTCTCAGGTACTATCCTGGCTAGACCTATCAAGGATGACCATAATGAGAAGAATACACCACCATGACTTTTGGACTTTTGGAGATTCCAGGTTACAGCTGATGGCACAGCCTAAATGAGAGATTATGCCAAACGGACAACTGGTCATCGTCCAACGCTGACCACCTCATCTGGAGAACGAGGTGGGATGGACATGCACAGCTCCATGACCAGTCTATATCAATTCAGTAACCACTCAGGCCAACAAGGGCGTACATTCTGAATTCAAGAGCTTCTTAACTGCTCAGGACCAGCCGAACACCTCGAAGCCCTGGCAGCAGGACAAAGACTCAGCCACCTCTCATACGGCTATGGAGTCTTCCATAGAACGCCGATGGATCTGAAGGCTGCCATATTGGCCTGGCCAGGTCTCACCAGAGAAGCCGTGAAGCCATGCAGCTTGAATATCCTCACACAGTTGGTGGAGGGGGTGGAGGTGGAGGGACACCAGGTCTTCTGAACGTGTGACAACAGACCGTCCATCTCGGTGCTGACCACGGTGCCTCCACACACGGATTCGTTGGGCGTCTCCACCAAGACTAAAGCGGGACTCGTCACTGAAGATGACCCGCTGCCATTCTGAGTCCCTCCATGACAGTCTGGTACGACACCACTGCAGTCTTTGGTGACGGTGACGTGGTGTTAAGGACAGTCGTGGTAACGGTCTGTGTGCATGTAGTCCTGCGTGGTGCAGCCGTTTGCCGATGGTGCTGCACTAACAGGACGGCTCATGGATGCACCACTGCTCGCTGAATGTCCTCGATCGTGGCGGTTGGGTCAGGTACAGCGATAAGGCCCGTCCTTACCTTCTTCACATAGCGTATGAGATGTGTCATCAGAGGGGCACTTTCTATAACGTAATCCCAGCCTCGAGACCCTTATAGCCCCTCTCCAGGTTGTTTTCACAACAGGTGCATCAACGTTTCCGTTTTCCATTTTGGCTGGAGTGCCTCTTTAAATTCCTTGACCCCTCCTTGAGTGACGGAGGAGCCTCGCTGAGGGCTTGGGTGACCTTGCATTGTGAGGAATTCATTGTATCCAGGAAATGGTAAGTGGGTTTGAGCCCATGCAGAGAGAAGTGGAGGGGAGGGGGCTGGTGTTGGAGCTCAGCCAGGAGATAGTAAGTGGAGCAGTGCGACAGAAAGTAGCACTGCTGCCCTGTGGCCCAGGCAGCCTAAATATAGAGCACCCTGTTGTAGTTCAGCATCGCTTTCACCACTCCCTCTTTCCTCCTCCTTCGCTTCCGGGCACTCTTTAATTCCTCTCTTTGGTCTGTCTGCATCAGCGTGGGCGCAGCAAACTGTTGAGCAAGGGTTTGACCTCTTGGAATGACCTTTCGTGCCTCCTCACACTCATGCCCACATGACCTAACAGATAGACTGGACAGTGCTAACATCCTGACCTCTTGGAGAGCTTCAGGTGCTTCAGTAGAACCTGTTGCTGAGGGGCTCCTGGTGGTTAGATGTGACGTGACGTGATCCCAAGGTGTTCTGTCTGGTTGAGGCTGGGCCAAGCTCTTCCACACCAGACTCGCTCATCCATGTCTTTATGGAGCTTGCTCTGTGCACTGGTGTGCGGTCATGTTGGAACAGGAAGGGGCCGTCCCCAAACTGTCCCCAAAAAGTTGGGAGCATGGAATGGTCCAGAGTCTCTTGGTCTGCTGAAGCATTAAGAGTTCCTCTCACTGGAACTAAGGGGCGGAGCCCAACTCCTGAACCACACCCCCACACCATAATCCCCCCTCCACCAAACTTTACACTCGGCACAGTGCAGTCAGACCAGTACCGTTCTCCTGGTGCCGCCAAACCCAGACTCGTCCATCGGATTACTAGACGGAGAAGCGTGATTGGTCACTCCAGAGAACACGCCTCCACTGCTCTAGGGGCGGAGCTTTACACCACTGCGTTCCACGCTCTGCACTGCGCTCGGTGATGTAAGGCTGGGATGCAGCTGCTCGCCATGGAAACCCATTCCATGAAGCTCTACACACTGTTCCTGAGCTGATCTGAAGGACACATGAAGTGTGGAGGTCTGTAGTGATGGACTCTGGAGAAAGTTGGTGACCTCTGTGACCTATGACCCTCAGTATCTGCTGACCCCGCTCTGGTCTCATGGTCTACCACTTGGTGGCTGGTTGAGGCTCTGTATTAAAGTACTCTGACTGCCTACGACCACCGGTGAAATTCATGAATTCATCTCCACCATCCGTCTTTCTTCTTCTCTTCCGTCAGCAGAGCTGTCCTTAATGCGTCCCGTGAGATCATACACCTCCCAGAGTTGCTCCACCCGGTGTGCGTGAGCGTATATGTAATTAGACTGATCTGTTGACCAGTCCAGAGACAGCAGCTTCTCCAGCACATGTACTTTCATAAGTGCGCTCGGTAGGTTTGGGCCTGCTGCGGCGGGTATTAAGGGGCTTTGCCCTATACCCATAAATACAGTGCCTCGCCAGTGCATGCCGGGAAGACTGCGGGGGTCACAGGAAGGGGCTTGGGGGTGGGTATGTCCTTTAGCAGATGTATCAGCCAAAGCCCCATAAGCTAGGCTGCTTACAGAGCGGCCTGACTGCTCTTAGAGGAGGAGGTCGATGTGAGGAACTCTAAGGCTATTGAAACTCAATAGTCACCCAAATAGCAGCTAAGCTAACACAGTGGTTCAGAGCTCAGGCTTGTGGTGCATGTCTCCTGAGATGGCTAGCCTAGCCTTGGCTCACTGTTCTAGCTCATGCTAAGCCGTTGACATATCTGCACACCTTGAAATGTGCTCTCTGATGTTCTACACAGAAGGCATGTGACCTATGCGGAGCTAATGCTAGTCGCTAACGTTAGCTGTACTAGCTACTGGCTTTCCATCTAGACACCAACACACAGTAGATTAAAGTTGATCCTCACTATGGAGCTCTCAGATTAGGATGATCAGCTCCAACCGGCACACACGGATACAATCACACAGCATGGCTGGACTTACAGGCTGCTGTTGGGGTGGTGGTGCTAGTAAAGGTGGAGCTGCTCCTCTCTTCAGTCTCTTCAGGGTCAGACGCTGAGCGGAGCTGCTCCATATTGTCCAGAGAGGTTTGGGAATCTGTCCCGAGTGGAATGTGCAGACTGCAGGATTAAAGGTGTTCCGGGATCCTGTTAAAGATGTGGGAGCTGGAGTTCCTGTTCTCCAGCTTGTTTTGGGAATTTTCAGTTCCACCTTAAATGGTGCTGCAGGACATTCTGGCAGCTACAAGCTAGTACGAGCTGCAGCATTTAAGGTGGAGCGGAACATTGGAATAGGAAGCAGCTTCAGCCTGGTTTGAAGATGAACCTCAACCATGTACCGCCGACTGTTGGGTTCCTTCGGAAGGGAATGGAAAGGGCTGGCGTCCTCTTCCCAGCCTGGAACGCTGGATCTCTCCACATAGTCCGCCATGTTGGTTCTGTAGCTCCGTTGTGGTTGTATGTAAATGTTGAGGGTCTAAATGTTAATGAGGCTGCTCTGTAACAGTTTAGGATTAGGGAATCGTTTTCCCGTCCTCCTCTGGAAATGCAGGATCTGGATTTGAAGAATTTGAGGTTCACGGTTCGTCGGTTCTATGTACCAAACTCTCCGTATTCAGCCACGACAACATACATACACCATACTGTCTATAGCACCTTGCTAGCAACGTTAGCCTCGCCGCTAGCTGTAAACTGGACGGCTGCACCAATCCTGTATCCGCAGTGCAGTGGAGCAGCCGCTAATCATCCTCTGTAGTGTGCTTTATCTGCTCCATTTCATGGAGGTTTGACGTAGGAGTCCAGGAGGACCGGGAGCTTCTCTTGGATGCAACAAATAACGTTACCCAGTCCTTCCAACTCAGTGAACATCAGAACAACCTGTGCTTTCAACCCAGCAGGATTCCGGGGCCTGCTTCAAAGCACACAGTGAGGAGAAAACAAAGGAGGGGAATTCCCTTTTTAAGCGCCGAGTTAAAGCACCATCAGAGCTTCTCCCGCACGGCCTACTGGGAAAGGGTCAAAGTCAGGTCAAGTTAGCATCATCAATAACTCTTTTCTGGTCTATCTCAGAGCGGGCTAATGCCGCACACGCCTACGCCAGAGCCAAACGCAAATTATCAGTACATTGTGTGCAGTTTTAAACGATCTGGAGTCTGAAGACATTCTCAGGGTTTAGTTTGATATTTAGATAATTTGAAATTAGCAAAATAACAAGCCACTTATAACTACAATATGCAGCCTATGGTGACATGGTGTTAAGGACAGTCGTGGTAACGGTCTGTGCGCATGTAGTCCTGTGTGGTGCAGCCGTCTGCCAATGGTGTTGGCACTAACAGGATGGCTCATGGAGGGCATCACTGGTTCCCACTATACCATAAGCTCACCCCACAGTGAATGGTTCCCCTGTGACTGAACCGTACCTACTAGCCTGCAACACCTCCACGAGCACCAGTAACAGCTGGGACTGGATTGGGCCTGGACTGGACAAGTTTATGGATGTAGCCACATCAGAGAATTGGTCTTTTGGGCCATATGTGGTGGAGGCCTTCCCTGGCCCAATTCCGAGGAGAATTCCCTGTAGACTGGGATTGTATCCACTGCTGGTAGACCCATATGACCGTACGCTTCCATACACCTGCAGATTCAGCTACTTCCTCCACACTATGGTCTTTGGCCACACCCACATGCAGTCCCTCCTTTTAGCCAATCATTAACATCTGCTCTGGAGCGTTTACCACACATGGAACGAGACATTCCCTGCACTGTAGCACCTCCTCCCAATCTATGGATCCCGTCACTCACACCCCACAGGGATTTATAGCCCCACCATCCTCGTTGCCCCAACAACCTGTAGGTTCTACCACCATATGTTTGGACAGGGAACGATTGCACTCATTGCTACCAAGTGTGTAAAATCAAACCCTGGTAGAAGAGCGGGTTGTGCTGATTTGAGCGGATTGGGACGCTCTTTTGAATGGGAATACATTCCCACAGACACTTTTCCCAGAGGAGTAGAGGCCACTGTAGCTGGGCGACACCATATCAACGCCCATGGTCTTGGAATGGGATGTCCAACAATGTGATGGTATGGTGTCCACATACTTTTGGCCATACCAAGTATGGTGGTATCTGAGGTTTGTTTGTCTGAGATCACTTCACATCCGTCTCAGATGAACTTTAAACTGTCACCAAACTTCCGAAACCGGATTCCTTGTGTGTGTGTCAACAAAATCGGCCCGGAAACCTGCCCCTGATTTAACCCTGGAGAGAGTTCTCCTGTCACCGTGAACAGTGAACGCTTTCCGTAAGTTCCACTTGTTTCCATTTCCATTTGGCCAAACTCCGACATCTGTTTGGACCCAGCTTCCAAGGCCTATCACGGTTCTTGCCGATGATATCAATAAAAGGAAAAATGAATTTTCTGGCAGGCGAGCATCTTTCCGTGCGTCTCTCCGAGGTCAGATCTCAGATTTCCCACTTTATGAACTCTGATGAAGATGATAGCGTAGAGGCTCTAATCACAGTTGGACTCTGACGTTCCTGTTTTCCCTCCTTCCCCGTCTGAAATGGCCCATGCTGTGTTCGTTTTCTCTCCCCGGGTTGAGTTCAGTAGTATAAAGCAGCCCAGCTGTTCGTGTTGACTCGTCCGGGACCGGAGCCAGCGGATGAAACGGTCACTTTTAGCACACGGGCTGCTTAGTAAAATTCCCACTTTGTGCTCGGAGGAGGGGCAGCGCCTCAGCCGCTCATTTGGAACAGTGCTCGTGAGTGGCGTGCTGGGCGTGAAGTGGTGGTGGCGAATGCCAGAGAAAACCCGGTGACTAGTGTGAGTGTGGTGGGAGTGGCCTTTTGGGAGGCCGGAGATGGGAGATGTTGTGATAACAGCTGATGGGGTGGAATTCTGATCCAAGTAAGCTGGGTCAGTGTGGGTAACGACTGAAATGGAAGTGTCTGTGGTAGGTTCAGAGTGCGGGTGTGTTGGGAAGGAGGATAAAGGTGACCAGGATCAATAACTGATGATAAGTTTAGACTGATATGATCAATATTTATTGAGCTACACATACAGAAGTCTCTCAGTATGGCGTCGGGCCGCCGTGTTCGCTAACCCAACACGCCAGACGTCTCGGTATGGAGCTGTAGAGGTTCCTAATGGAGTCCTGTGATAATCCATCCCATGCAGCTTGAACATCCTCACACAGTTCCTGCAGATGGTGCGGTAGGGGTGGAGGTGGAGGGACACCAGGTCTTCTGGACGTGTGACGACAAACCGTTCATCTTGTTGCTGACCACGGTGCCTCCACACACGGATTCGTTGGGCGTCTCCACCAAGACTAAAGCGGGACTCGTCACTGAAGATGACCCGCTGCCATTCTGAGTCACTCCATGACAGTCTGGTACGACACCACTGCAGTCTTTGGTGACGGTGACGTGGTGTTAAGGACAGTCGTGGTAGCGGTCTGGCTCATGGAGGCATCAGTGCTCGCTGGATGTCCGTGGCTGTGCTCGCTTAACGGTAAAGCAGATGTTGGATTCAGCTTTGATGCGTCATTGGCTGTTGGATTTGGTTAGGAGGAAACGATACCCCCAAGACCAAGGCAGGTTCTGGAGACCCTCAGTGGGCTGTGTGCCTGCCCTTTCCCCGTCCTCATCCCCCCTCGCTGCAGCTGTTTCACTCCGCACGGCCCATGAACATTAGCCGCTAATGACTTCGCCCTCAGGACGGACGGCTGCCTCTACTAAATCTGTCTGATCATATCACTGGGGTTATGAATCCGACACTGTGCTCAGAAAAGCTGCTTCCCTCAGCTGACTCTCCCTCCGCTCTTCCTCCACTCTCGTTCCTCCCGGAGAGCGTGTAGGAGGGAGAGAAGGCAGAGAGCGTGAAGGAAACCATGAAAGACTTCCACGCGTGCAGTGACGGAGACTAGGAGGGTGGATGTTTTCGATGTGGAGGACTGGGGGACGATCTGGCGGTCGTGCCGTCATATTGCATAAGCACAGGAAACCGATGGGAAGAGGAGCGATACTGGCACAGGAAAAGCAAGGGAGCTTGAGATTCCACTGTTCTACTGCTCGTCTTGAGCCAGTTCCTTCTGGAAGCGGGTTCTAAGATGCTGTATGGCCCAATACGCTTTACACTGTGTATCATCATTAGAGCCCTGCAGCTCAACCCAGACAGCCAATCCCATTTCTTATTTGTATCCCTAGCCCTTATTTCCTCAGATCCGAGACACATGTAGAACACAGGGGGTCTACCTTTCTGCCGAGCCCACCTATGGCTGTGATGGTATTGTTTGTCACCACAGTGGTGAGCCAGTTTAACTGTACGGTTTGGTGGTTAGCCACCAGCACATTTGGTGGTACATGGCCGCCATGCGGGTCTGGGGCACCGGGAATGCACCATCGTTGGCACGCATGTTGTTGATGGCTGTTTAAAGTCTTACCTGCCCTGGAGGCTACCCTGGTTTGACACCCCACCTCTTTACGAGCTGTTAAGTTGAATCAGGTGTGTTTGGTGGCAGGGTGCCACGAGAGAGAGCAATCTCAACCGAGTCGTGTTACCATGTTCACAGTATTGGTGGGATGGTTTGGCCCAGGTTGGAGCGAAACAGGACGGTAGGGTTCGTGACCGTTGTGGGTTAGGGTCATTGCTTGTTGTGTTGAGGCCGTGTATAGACAGCCCTGTCCGGCGGCCTCAGCTGGACTCAGGCATCGCTGGCTCAGGGGCGGGAGTATTTCACCCTTGTGTAAATATGTGCCAGATTCGGACCTCTCGTGTAATGTTTGGACAACTGGATATTAGACTGTTTAGTCTGGGAGGACTTCACACTCTGAGGCCTGAGACACTCCAAGGTGCTTATAATTCCACCTCATTGCCAATTAGACAAACATGAGGCGGTTAATGCTTCACTGGCTAATGCTAGCATGTGTAGCAGTTAGCACAATCATATTCCACCCAGTGTGCATTAGCTTGTTCTTGCTAGCGGTGCTGGCTGTCCTAGTCAAGTGTTCTGGTGGCCAGTAAGGACCATCACTCCCACCCAACTAGCCTCTCTCAGATGTAGTACGTTCTTGTATATGACAACCAATGAGATGTCTGAACTCTGTATGCCACCGAATAGGGTTGCCAGATTTCAGCCCATGTCGAAACCAGATGGGTGGGGAGAAAGTCTCGCCATATATCGCCAAATATCAGGTCAAAGTTAGGCTTAGTCTTTTATTAGTGTCAGCCGAGCAAGTCTTCTTGTATATCGTCCCTGTCCATTAAAAAAAAAATATATATATATATAAAAATAAAAAAAATAAAAAAATTTCTTGATTTTTACATTTATGCATCGTTTGATCACCTGAGCTGCTGTTTACACCGGGGCATAATTTCATGATGAATGGACCAACAGAACTGACCCTAGTCTGCTTGGGAGAACGATTGGTGCCATTGACTTGCATTAGAATCCGAGGACCTTTTGGCCTCTCCTGTAAAGTTGCCATTTTGGAGATTATAGTTTCATTTGGACGGCGACTGTGTGCAGCTCGAGTCTGACTGGAGGCCCCCATCTCCACCTACATGACATTAGCCGCTACCAGAAGCTGCAGCACTCACATTACCCATGGCTGTGTTTGGTGAATTGGCTTCACCACCACACAAAGTCATTTTGGTCTGGCGCTGTAGGCTTGGCCCAGCAGTGGCGCACCGCTGTCCTGCACCTTGTCGATGTTTTCCGTACTAGAGCCACCTCAGTTCACCTCTTGCAGGGTTTGCTAATTAGTTCGTTAGCGGCTTCAGGTGCGCTGGGAGCAGGAGAAACTCTACTGGGCATTGATGCTCCAGGACCAGGATTAAGAACCTGCCGGAGACAGTTGGTGCTCAGGGAAGTCTTCAGGTGTAGGGGCATTGTTGTGGTAGCTAAAGCTATAGCTTGAGATTCTGCGTTAGCTGACCATGTGACTTCTATCCAGCGCCCCCAGTGGTTGTACATGGAGTATCTCCGTTCTTGCAGGCTCGTGAACAGAGTGATGATCACCCCACTGCATTTTAGTCCAAACTCCTGCTCACATGCTCCCTGGTTGCGTGATGTCAAAAACTTGCGCCCTCTGCTGGTGACTACAGTGTAGTGTCTCTCTTCTTACAGTGGAAACTTGGTGCCACCAAGGCTCTCTAGAAAGCGCAAGTCATATCGATTTTATATATATATATATATATATACACACACACCTTGTTTTCTGTGGTGTCCCAGGTGATTGTTAGGTTGGCTGAGTAGTTGTTGTGGCTTTCCAGGTTGCTTCCAGTAGTTTGACATGTGGTTGCTGGTGGTTAATTAGATGCTACTGATGGAGGTGTATCGTCATGCTATAAGCAGCACCTCAGTCGTTCCTCTGAGGACTAAATCATCATTCAGTTGTTGCATAAAAATGTACCGTCTGATCTAAAAGCTGTGTACAAGCAGACCCACCATTCTGGAGCTGGAGCTGCACTGATATCTCGAGACGAGTCCATGGACAAAACAAGAATCCAGTGTGTCCTGCAGCCTCAGCGGTTCATCAGCTTTGTCTTCAGACAATACTACGGAGCCCACCGTGAACCCAGACTGCTAGCTTAGCCGCTGATCTGTAGGCTAATGTTGACTGTTGAACAAAATCCAGCTCTTCTCTCTTCATTCAGCGTGAAACGGATGACGAGGCCCAATTTTTTAAGGTGGTAGGAAGAAGCCAAACAGATGAGGAGTCTCGATAGCCAAGTTGCTAGCTTATCCTCCTTCTTTGGTGAGTCATTTCTATCGTTTCACAGCTGCAATTAGATACGTCAAGATAATCAAAACAACAGCCGCACCCGGAAGGAGGTGTGGGAGTGCGGTGGTGTTGGGTAGTAAGATAAAGGTGACCAGGATCAATAACTGATGATAAATTTAGACTGATATGATCAATATTTATTGAGCTACACATACAGAAGTCTGTCTCTCAGTATGGCGTCGGTCCGCCATGGTAGCCCAGCATCCCAGACGTCTCGGCGTGACGTTGTAGAGGTTCCTAATGGTGTCCTGTGATGGTGTCGTGTCTCTCTCTCCATGGTTTACGTAGCTCTCTCAGGTCCTTCATGTTGCTGGTGCGGGCCACCTTCTATCCAGTGCTGCCAGAGGCATGCTATGGTATCCACATGACCAGTATGGCCTGCAGTACGTTGATAAGACCATCCCAGTACCGGGAGCTCTACAGTGCGACTCCTATCTGAGGCCTACGTAGCTTGCGACCAACACACCAGCATGAGTCCGAATGGAGCGCATGCGCAGCGGGACGACCTTGTGTAGTCAGCCAGGTCCTGGAAACTCAGGAATAAGGCCCCACCTTGCTTATGTCACATGCACTGCGAGGGTCTCACGATGTCAAACCTACCCACCGAGTTTCCTTCCTGGTGGGTGATTCCTTCTGGGTGCAGCTATCGTTTTGGTGATGAGTGTGTTTGTCTTGCTAGTCGCTAGCTCTTCTAGCCAGTCTCTCTGACGCAGTACGGGCTGGTTTGGTCCACATGGCTCTGATCAGGGAGAGTATCAACACGGCACCGTGTTAGAAGCCCGTTACTATTTCAGGCACTACAACAATGTTAACGAGGGGCTGACGTGCAGCAGCGCCTGCTGCCTGCTGCCTGCTGCAGAGCTCCGCCAGACGGCCAGCCGCAATCAGACACGAGCAGACGTCTGTTCTCTCAGCAGGT
>JAMWET010002380.1:110000-115000 GCA_024036415.1 Prochilodus magdalenae
TGCTCTCTCAGGCAAAGGATATCCCTATCCCGTCGGACGACGACTGTAAACCTGACCCAAAGCCACAGCTGCCACGACTCTGTCTCTGAATGACAATGATGTTGACGTCGCCTGGCATATAGATGGTGCCAAAACCCAGCAGTGACCTTATTTGTTCCTGCAGTACCCCTATCTGGCCAGCAGATGGTGCTGTGTCACCCACACAGACGGACTCCTGTTAATGCTATGGCTTGTTTAGCTCATTATGACACACACAGTGAACTCTGACCTCATGTTTACATTATAGCGGCTATACGTATCCTTCCGTTCATCATCCAGGTTGCCATGGAGATGCCCTGCAGTTGTTCATATCCACATAAACCGCATTGCACGTTTGTTTACAGACCGTTTCCGCCTTTCTGTCTTTCAGGGCTTCATGAAAGAGGACTGATGAGCAGGTTCAAGCTCTGAGGGCTTAAGATGACTTCAGTAGCCGGCGATTACGACCACATGGAGATCCAGCAGCAGTACAGCGACGTCAACAACCGGTGGGATGCCGACGAGTGGGACAACGAGAACAGCTCGGCGCGGCTGTTTGAGCGCTCCCGCATTAAGGCCCTTGCGGGTAAGTGGAATTAATGAGTTTGGTGAAATTAAAATGGACCTACAGTTGAACCCTGGGGTACACCCTGACGGGTGTACCCCAGGGTTCAACTGTAGGTCCATTTTAATTGGCAAAGTGTGGAAAGTGTTTGGCGATAGGGACAGTGGATGTGTGGTATTTCTCCACACATGTTGACATTACACAGCACAGGAAAGAGAGTTTTTAATTCTCCCCTGTGCAAAAAATGTGAAACACGAATTTTTATAAATCTATTTATTAGGTCAAGTAATGGGGCTCTGCGATATGCACATATGTAAAACGCCATTGGAGGTCACAAAGACTCTTTGCATGCACAGAAATGTAAGCAAAACACAAAATTATGACTTAAAAAAACCAAAAATTAATAATCCGAACTCCAAGAATGATGTGTTCAGCTTTCCATGAGAAGCTATTTCTGTACAGCTTAAAAAAACAAAAATAATAAATATCTTTAAACATCAGTGTGGGGATAAAAGGTTGGGGAAACTGCTTTCAGCAATGTACACAAAATTCTGGGACAAAAAATTTGGGACAAATTTTTTTTTTTTTATTAATTTTTTAAGTAATTAATTTTTACAGACCAGTACTTCAGGATGGACTAGTTCTTGAGATTTGCATGTGTTTAGTGGAATTGTGAGGTGAGCTTGCTTCAAAACCAGGGCAGGGAAAGACTTGTAAGTTCTGATAATTCTAAAAAATGACTCCCCATAAAAGTAACGAGTCGGTTTCCGAAAAATAATGAAGTAAATATGTGACTTAGTCGTGATTATTATTCATATATACGTCTTTTAAGCCTGTATAAAACTTTTTCTCTAAAAATGTTAGGTGGTGCAGTCGTCCAACGATATGTTTTTATTTTTATCTTTTTAATTTTTTGTAAAAAAAGGTCATTTATTGATCTCGTATTGTAAATAAAATAATTCGCTAAATTTTTATGTTTGAAAACTTTAGAATAAAAGCCATGTTGCAAAAATTCACAACATTTTTAAAAGTTCTAGACTATCCCCAAGCCAAAATCCATGGGCTTTTATTTTAGTCCAGCCTGTGACATCATGAGGGGACCCCACGTGACCTTCATGGTTTAATGCCAGGGTCGGTAGCTGTTTCACAGATTTAGTAAAAGTTGGAAATTTGAATTTTTTAATATATTTTTGTGATTTTTAGTTAAAAAATTGACCATGTCTGGTGGTACAACCTCTTCAAGAAAACCATGAAAACGTGTCATTATTATAATAATGTTTATTTAAATGTAAATATAAACTCGAGCTGAAGGATGGAGGTTTCTGAGATCCCTATTAAGCAGTCAAATGGACCAGAACTGCTTTATTAGCAGAAATCAGCACCTAAAAGCTTAAACACTGAAAACCAGCGCTAAAAATGACACGTATAAACTTCATACGCGTATATATTCTCTATATAATATATGTATGAGGTTTATATGAGGGTCCGTAGACCGGGAATTCAGCCAGTGGTCCGAATAATACAGATTAATAATACATATTTATTTATGCAGTGATCTTAAAAGCGTGATTTGACACAAGAGTTTGCAAACACTCTACAGATGCAATAACATTACTGCACAAATGAATATGTGTTATTATCCTGGACCCTCCGGAATTCCATTAGCCAAGTCCCCACACTGTCATAAATACAGTGCAGGTTAAACAGGTGCCTGTGCGTTCACACAGGCGGAGGGTGTTGGGCTTTATCTTGTTCCCCATTAAGAGCTTATTCGGGTTGGACGAGTCCCTCGGGCCGTGCCGCACCGGTCCGCGCTCAGTAACGTGCGGTAGTATTCCGTCAGCAGTGTTGTGCTTCTTAAATCGATCTGCAGGAATTGATGTTTTGGGTCCTGTGTGTGTGTGTGGGCTCTTGGCTAGCCATGTCTCTCGCTGGTGTATCCTATATATACATCTGCTCACTGGATAGTAGGCCAAAATACTCAAGTTCCATTCAGGAAGCTAAATAATTCACGTCCTCCTTAAATATGCAGGAGTTACTGAGGCTTCGTGGCTCAGCACCGTCTTCTCCAAACTGCCAGAGCCTTTCGCCGCCATATGGCGCTGAATGCTGTTGCTGCTTTGAGCTGATGTAATGTACTTCCCAGGGTTTCCTGGAGGCTGGAACGTTTGGGGTCCATGCTTAGATTCCCGTGCCGGTGGTCTTTATCATCATTCCCCAGTTTAGGTCAGATACTGTCTGTCTGGTTCTTCAGGTCGCACACAAGCGGATACATGGGAAACTAGCACAACTGAAAATTATAGATCATGTCTGTCATGTATGTTTAAATCGTATTAATTTATCCTGGTTTTATTTAAAGTTTTATGTTTTATTTTACTTCTTTGTTCCCTTTATCATGTTTGATTTCATGTGATAATTTGTATAGTTATTATAGGTATAGTTATTAATACTTCAAAATCTGACCCATATTCTAAAGCACAGTTTAAGTATTTACAAATTTTAGTCTCCAGTTTATCACTAGTTTAGATCATCACTAGTTTTAGCTGCCAGGTCATCACTAGTTTTAGCAACCAGGTCATCACTACTTTTGGTCATCACTAGTTTTAGTTAGGTCATCACTAGTTTTGGTCATCACTAGTTTTAGTTAGCAGGTCATCACTAGTTTTGGTCATCACTAGTTTTAGTCATCACTAATTTTGGTCATCACTAGTTTTAGTTAGCAGGTCATCACTAGTTTTGGTCATCACTAGTTTTAGCTACCAGGTCATCACTAATTTTGGTCATCACTAGTTTTAGTTAGCAGGTCATCACTAGTTTTGGTCATCACTAGTTTTAGCTACCAGGTCATCACTAATTTTGGTCATCTCTAGTTTTAGCTACCAGGTCATCACTAGTTTTAGTTAGCAGGTCATCACTAGTTTTGGTCATCACTAGTTTTAGTTAGCAGGTCATCACTAGTTTTAGCTACCAGGTCATCACTAGTTTTGGTCATCACTAGTTTTAGTTAGCAGGTCATCACTCGTTTTAGTTAGCAGGTCATCACTAATTTTGGTCATCACTAGTTTTAGTTAGCAGGTCATCACTAGTTTTAGTTAGCAGGTCATCACTAGTTTTGGTCATCACTCTTTTTAGTTAGCAGGTCATCTCTAGTTTTAGCTACCAGGTCATCACTAGTTTTAGTTAGCAGGTCATCACTAGTTTTGGTCATCACTAGTTTTAGCTACCAGGTCATCACTACTTTTGGTCATCACTAGTTTTAGTTGGCAGGTCATCACTAGTTTTAGTTGGCAGGTCATCACTAGTTTTGGTCATCACTAATTTTGGTCATCACTAGTTTTAGTTAGCAGGTCATCACTAGTTTTGGTCATCACTAGTTTTAGCTACCAGGTCATCACTAATTTTGGTCATCACTAGTTTTAGTTAGCAGGTCATCACTAGTTTTGGTCATCACTAGTTTTAGCTACCAGGTCATCACTAATTTTGGTCATCTCTAGTTTTAGCTACCAGGTCATCACTAGTTTTAGTTAGCAGGTCATCACTAGTTTTGGTCATCACTAGTTTTAGTTAGCAGGTCATCACTAGTTTTAGCTACCAGGTCATCACTAGTTTTGGTCATCACTAGTTTTAGTTAGCAGGTCATCACTCGTTTTAGTTAGCAGGTCATCACTAGTTTTGGTCATCTCTAGTTTTAGTTAGCAGGTCATCACTAGTTTTGGTCATCTCTAGTTTTAGTGAGCAGGTCATCACTAGTTTTGGTCATCTCTAGTTTTAGTGAGCAGGTCATCACTAGTTTTGGTCATCACTAGTTTTGGTTAGCAGGTCATCACTAGTTTTGGTCATCACTAGTTTTGGTTAGCAGGTCATCACTACTTTTGGTCATCACTAGTTTTAGTTGTCAGGTCATCACTAGTTTTGGTCATCACTAATTTTGGTCATCTCTAGTTTTAGTTAGCAGGTCATCACTAGTTTTAGTGAGCAGGTCATCACTAGTTTTGGTCATCACTAGTTTTAGTTAGCAGGTCATCTCTAGTTTTAGTGAGCAGGTCATCACTAGTTTTAGTTAGCAGGTCATCACTAGTTTTAGTGAGCAGGTCATCACTAGTTTTGGTCATCTCTAGTTTTAGTGAGCAGGTCATCACTAGTTTTGGTCATCTCTAGTTTTAGTTAGCAGGTCATCACTAGTTTTGGTCATCACTAATTTTGGTCATCTCTAGTTTTAGTTAGCAGGTCATCACTAGTTTTAGTGAGCAGGTCATCACTAGTTTTAGTTAGCAGGTCATCACTAGTTTTAGTGAGCAGGTCATCACTAGTTTTAGTGAGCAGGTCATCACTAGTTTTGGTCATCACTAGTTTTAGTTAGCAGGTCATCACTAGTTTTGGTCATCACTAGTTTTAGCTACCAGGTCATCACTAGTTT
>JAMWET010002380.1:120000-140000 GCA_024036415.1 Prochilodus magdalenae
CCCGTCCCCGACAGCTCTGAACATGTGGGGAGAGCAGACGTGCAGGACTCAACGTAGTACACATTCAACTTCAGAGTGTTAGGTTTCGAACCCCGTCCAGTGTCGAGGGGGGCGGGGTGTTGTGGTGATGAACTCCCCAACATACTGTCTCTCAGCCGCCATGTTCGCTAACCCAACACGCCAGACGTCTCGGTATGGAGCTGTAGAGGTTCCTAATGGAGTCCTGTGATAATCCATCCCATGCAGCTTGAACATCCTCACACAGTTCCTGCAGATGGTGCGGTAGGGGTGGAGGTGGAGGGACACCAGGCCTTTCTGGACGTCCATCTCGGTGCTGACCACGGTGCCTCCACACACGGATTCGTTGGGCGTCTCCACCAAGACTAAAGCGGGACTCGTCACTGAAGATGACCCGCTGCCATTCTGAGTCACTCCATGACAGTCTGGTACGACACCACTGCAGTCTTTGGTGACGGTGACGTGGTGTTAAGGACAGTCGTGGTAACGGCCTGTGCGCATGTAGTCCTGCGTGGTGCAGCCGTCTGCCGATGGTGCTGCACCTACAGGAGGTGTCCTGCTCGCTGGATGTCCACAATACTGGCTGTTTGGTCACTCCACGCATTGGTGGAGTGACCAACTTTGCCAACAGCTGGACCTGCTTTCAAACTCCTCTGCCACCAACACAGGAGCACGTGCAACAGGATGACCTTGTACAGACAGTCAGGTACGGAGATAAGGCCCGTTCTTGCACGAAACCTGAATCATTAGCATGTCTCCCAGTGTCAAACCTACCCACCAAGTTTCACTCCTGTCGGGTGATTCCTTCTGGGTGCAGCTATTGTTCCCATGATGTGTGCGTGCGTGCAGGTGTGTACATTAAACCTACTCGGAGCAGGAAGTAGTCGAACCTAAGGTCATTGGCCAACAACAATAATAATAGCAGTGGTAGATAAGATTACCTGGGTAAGGAAACTTTAACCCTAGGTTAAGGTTAATGGTCAGGCAGAACTGGAAGCGGCCTGTTCCCGCAGGTGGTTCTGTGTTTGCCAAGGTTATAAAAGTAAGATGGATTGTCATGTGTTAAAGTCGGTTTCCTGTTTCTGTCTTTCCCAGCTGATTATGAATATGACCTTTATAGCTCTAGCTGTCAGAAAGTTCTAGAATTGGTGTGGCTCATTGGGAAAACAAGCTACATGGATTCCGGGACAGGTTTTTAGGAATCACCTGTAATGTCCCAGCATGCCTCACCTTCTAGGAAACGCAAGCTTGCTTTGATTTTCACCTGCAGGATTGTTTATAATGTCTGGTAAATCAGTTTCCTGTTTTAAAGTATCCCTAACCCTAGTTTAACTTACGTTTGGGTTCGGTTCCACCTGTTCCAGGATCAGCCCACTCGTTGGTGGAGTCGGTGTTTAACTCTAGAATTGAAATTATTGGAAGACTCCTTGTGTGGTTAATGATTCACAACTCATTTAACCCATTCGTGCGGTGAAACAGCCGCACACTAGTCGACACGCACTGGGAGGCGGTGAGCGCCACATGCCTGGAGTGTTGGGCCACCCTATCTGTGGTGCCTGGGGAGCGGTTGAGGGTTTGACGCCTTGGCTCAAGGGCTTCAGTCATGTACTTCAGTTCAGCGAATCAAACCAGCGATCCTCCAGATACAAGACCGGTTCCCTGACCTTTAGCCCACGACTGCCCACCCTCTAGCCCACGACTGCCCACCCTCTAGCCCATGACTGCCCACCCTCTAGCCCACGACTTTCAACCCTCTAGCCCACGACTTTCAACCCTCTAGCCCACGACGGCCCACCCTCTAGCCCATGACTGCCCACCCTCTAGCCCACCCTATAGCCCACGACTGCCCACCCTATAGCCCACGACTGCCCACCCTATAGCCTACAACTGGCCACCATCTAGCCCACGACTGCCCACCCTCTAGCCCACGACTGCCCACCCTCTAGCCCACGACTTTCTGCCCTATAGCCTACGACTGCCCACCCTATAGCCCACGACTGCCCACCCTATAGCCCACGACTTTCAACCCTCTAGCCCACGACTGCCCACCCTCTAGCCCACGACCGCTCACCCTCTAGCCCACGACCGCTCACCCTCTAGCCCACGACTGCCCACCCTCTAGCCCACGACTGCCCACCCTCTAGCCCACGACTTTCAACCCTCTAGCCCACGACTTTCAACCCTCTAGCCCACGACTTTCAACCCTCTAGCCCACGACTTTCAACCCTCTAGCCCACGACTTTCAACCCTCTAGCCCACGACCACTCACCCTCTAGCCCACGACTTTCAACCCTCTAGCCCACGACATCCAACCCTCTAGCCCACGACTTTCAACCCTCTAGCCCACGACTTTCAACCCTCTAGCCCACGACTTTCAACCCTCTAGCCCACGACTTTCAGCCCTATAGCCTACGACTTTCAACCCTCTAGCCCACGACCACTCACCCTCTAGCCCACGACATCCAACCCTCTAGCCCACGACATCCAACCCTCTAGCCCACGACATCCAACCCTCTAGCCCACGACATCCAACCCTCTAGCCCACGACATCCTACCCTCTAGCCCACGACTTCCAACCCTCTAGCCCACGACATCCAACCCTCTAGCCCACGACTTCCAACCCTCTAGCCCATGACTTCCAACCCTCTAGCCCACGACATCCAACCCTCTAGCCCACGACTTCCAACCCTCTAGCCCACGACATCCAACCCTCTAGCCCACGACTTCCAACCCTCTAGCCCACGACTTCCAACCCTCTAGCCCACGACTTCCAACCCTCTAGCCCACGACTTCCAACCCTCTAGCCCACGACTTCCAACCCTCTAGCCCACGACTTCCAACCCTCTAGCCCACGACATCCAACCCTCTAGCCCACGACATCCTACCCTCTAGCCCACGACTTCCAACCCTCTAGCCCACGACTTCCAACCCTCTAGCCCACGACATCCAACCCTCTAGCCCACGACTTCCAACCCTCTAGCCCATGACTTTCAACCCTCTAGCCCACGACTTTCAACCCTCTAGCCCACGACTTCCAACCCTCTAGCCCACGACTTCCAACCCTCTAGCCCACGACTTCCAACCCTCTAGCCCACGACTTCCAACCCTCTAGCCCACGACTTCCAACCCTCTAGCCCACGACTTCCAACCCTCTAGCCCACGACTTCCAACCCTCTAGCCCACGACTTCCAACCCTCTAGCCCACGACATCCAACCCTCTAGCCCACGACTTTCAGCCTTATAGCCTACGATTGCCCACCCTCTAGCCCACGACTTCCAACCCTCTAGCCCACGACTTTCAGCCCTATAGCCTACGATTGCCCACCCTCTAGCCCACGACTTTCAGCCCTATAGCCTACGATTGCCCACCCTCTAGCCCACGACTTCCAACCCTCTAGCCCACGACATCCAACCCTCTAGCCCACGACTTCCAACCCTCTAGCCCACGACATCCAACCCTCTAGCCCACGACTTCCAACCCTCTAGCCCATGACTTTCAGCCCTCTAGCCCATGACTTTCAACCCTCTAGCCCACGACTTTCAACCCTCTAGCCCACGACTTTCAACCCTCTAGCCCACGACTTCCAACCCTCTAGCCCACGACTTCCAACCCTCTAGCCCACGACTTCCAACCCTCTAGCCCACGACTTCCAACCCTCTAGCCCACGACATCCAACCCTCTAGCCCACGACTTCCAACCCTCTAGCCCACGACTTCCAACCCTCTAGCCCACGACTTTCAGCCCTATAGCCTACACTTGCCCACCCTCTAGCCCACGACTTTCAGCCCTATAGCCTACACTTGCCCACCCTCTAGCCCACGACTTTCAGCCCTATACCCACGACTGCCCACCCTAAAGCCCACGACTAGACGCTGGTAAACCAACTGCCATGTGGACAGGTAGCTTAGTTCTCGTGACGGTCTTCAACCAGTAAGTTTGACGAGTTGCCTCCTTCCATTTTGTACACATTGCCGATGTTTCCATGATCACCTGTCTAAATGGGAATTCTCACGTTCTACTGTTTT
This sequence comes from Prochilodus magdalenae, assembly GCA_024036415.1. Taxonomy (NCBI): domain Eukaryota; kingdom Metazoa; phylum Chordata; class Actinopteri; order Characiformes; family Prochilodontidae; genus Prochilodus; species Prochilodus magdalenae. The sequence continues at coordinate 124,045 of JAMWET010002380.1, forward strand.
CCTTATCGTGTCATTTGGCAGTCATGCCTTTCTTGGGTAAACATTCCCAAAGTTTTTTCCGGCCGACAGTAAGACATGAACGAGGAACCAGTTTTGATTTGGTACAGCCGAAACTGAAGAGAGCTAGTGCTGTGATGTTTGCTTTGGCATCAACTCGGAACCAGAATTCCCGTTCCTGAGACATCTCCACCGTCGTCCCGTACATTCTTGCTTGATGAAGGCTCTTCAGGTAGGACCTTACTATGGAAGGAGCTCTGGAATGCTTGGATCTGCACACCCAGTAAAGAAGGAACTTGGTTTTTCCTCCATCTGTGAGTGCTTTCCGATGAAGTACGCCAGTGTGGACCGTTCTCGGTGTGGGCAGACCACAGCAGGCGGGCAGTTTATGTGCTCTCCAACATAAATACTTCCCGAACCAGTATGTATATATGGATTACTGCTGATGGTGGGCTTCCCACGGGATTTGATTGAACGTTTGAAAGTCCATATGTGGCTCCAGATTTATTTACATTGCGGTACGTTTTCGAGTCGAGAACGTGAACCAGAACACGTGCTCGAGAGCGGCGCCAGGCAGTCATGCTCTCGGGCTGGGCCATGCCGTGCTTTCCCCGCTTCTTCTGGCTTGCGGCTTTCCCATGCCTTCCGTTGGATGCGGCTGGGGCTCGACGGAGGCAGCGTTAACGGGGACGTTAGTTGGGAGAAGTGGAGACGGTGAGCTGGTTTGGTGGGAGGGATGGAAGAGAGGGGGATCCCGTTCAGCCAGGGTAAGCCGAAGTGCAGGCTGTCCCGTGGATCCCTGTGTGCGAGGTCGGCGCTAACCGAGTCCCCCGCTTTGTTCCACCACTCAAAAGCCGCTGCATTTTTGCCTGGCCCACTCGCTCGTGTCCAGCGGTGGAGCGGCGGGGTGCTTTTCGTTTTGTGGCCCCGTCTAGGACGCGTCATCTGCCAGCTAACTCGGGCTCAAAGCCTTTTCCTATCAGCATGCAAACACTTCCTGCCGTCAAACGTCAGAAATTATTTTTGTCTCCTCCAAGAATCGCAGCTGGGCTCGGCGGTGGGGAACATCCTGCCCGCTTCCCCCCCTTCCCTCGGCAGCGGAATGGTGCAGCCCACCTCCCCCTGCTCGGCTCTCCCTCCCACATCTCTTTATGCTAATGAGGTGCTGACATCACGGCAGCACACATGGGCCTTGACTGGCTGGCTGGGTTGAATTCCAAGCCGCAGGCGCCGCCCCCTCCCTCCCTCCCTCCCTCCCTCCCTCCTCCGAAGGTTTGTGAAAGGTGTGCTCTGTTTGTGCAATGCTGTTCTTGCAGTGCAAGGAGTCCACACTGCACGCGCTCTCCCTTTCTCTCCTTCCTGCTGCCTCACTTTCACTCAGAGGGTCTCGGGAGCTGCTGGTGACGGAGGATGGGGGGGTTCAGATTTGAATAGTCTGGAGGGAAGGCAGCAGAAGGCTGGGAAAGGAGACGAAGAAGAATCATCATCACCGTCATGCTGTCTGGCTGTCACTGAGCCCCTGCCTCGCTAAGCCGGAGTAGCAGCTTGGGACTCCTCCTTTCTGGTGTATCTCTTTTTGCGAGGGCTTGCTAAGAGGGGGCCGCTCTTTCCTCGCAGACAGATGGAGCTTCAAAGGGCCACCAGCATGCCTGGACCTCTGTCTTCCGGACCTTTATCTCCCGGACACGTTTCTCCCAGGCATATGTCCCCAGGTCCGTCCTCCCCGGGTGCTAGCTCCGTTCCAGCCGGCAGCCCCGGGCCCAGCTACGGCGGGGCAGCCTTCAATTACAACCAGCTGGAGGGTCGATTTAAGCAACTGCAAGGTAAGCAGGTCTGAACCGGGGTACTGTAGAGATGCTGGAGCAGATAATGATGCGCCCGGTCACTCTCTTTAGGACACTGGTCCTGCGGTCGGTCTCTCCGCGCCCACGTAGGGGGTTCAACTCGAGACCTTGGATTGGGTTACACTGTTACAGATCAGGATTCCTTGTTGGTCGTTGTCGGGGATGTGTGGCTCTTGGAAGAGCCGTTCGGGGAGGTATAGCTTTTCCAGGTGCTCTGGACTTTCTTCCGTTGAAAGGCCCCGTTCTAAAGTTCCTCAGGGAAGTTCGGTGCACCCTTTCGGGATCAGCCTTGTGAGCCACTGCCTTGAAGTGAGGCAGAGCGAACAGGGACACCGACAGCACTAGGATCCTGACAGGAGGTTCAGCAGCCTATGAAATATTAATGAGAGTAGCGGGAGGGGAGGAGTAGGGGGCCCATGCTAGCTCTGCAAGTGTATCTGTGTGTGTGTCCGTTCGCTCGTGTATCCAAGTGCATCTGCTTATCTGAATTGCCTCGTTGTCGTAACGTCGGCGCAATCCTCAATAGAAGCCTCTATTTTTTTTTTTATTACTATTGCTCTTGTTGTATTCCAAGCAGCCCCGCCCCCTTACAACACCCCTCTTTTCCCCTGGTGCCCCCCAACATAGCATTCCAGCCTTTTGATTGGCTCCCGGATGACAACAATAACAAAGACATGGCAGGAGCGTGCCTTTCCATATCCATATGGAATCCATTACGAATAAGTCGGTAGCTCCGCACATCCGGGTGCCCAGGGGTACTTTCAAGAAATTCCAGACGCCACGGATGCAAAGCCTCGCTCTCACTTTAGTCCAACCTCCACTTATGGTGCCTGACCCCCGAATAAGCAAGCAGGTGCTATGTTAGGTGTACTGTGCCAACCTTGTTTACGTTGAGAGCCTCAACCGCCAAAGTCAGCGGGTACCACGTCCCGCATTCTGCAGCCCTGGCAGGAGGCTGTAACCCAGTAGAGCTGTGGTGTCATGCTGGACATGGCTCAGAGCTGCGGGACAGTACCGGAGCTCATGTTTCTCCACATCCGCCGCAGGAGAAGAAGGAACCCTTTGACGGAGAACCAAAGGCGGCGTACACGCCATCGCCGCAGCCTGGATAAGCCAGGAGACGGAGCGGGTGCATGACAGAAAGACGATCGGCATCCTGTGCTCCGGCTTCTCCCTACAGCCTTCGTCGGACCACGCGAGCGCCGCGTCTCCGCGTGTTTGTTTTCGAGGAAGTTACCATGGCAACCGTGCGACTGCGGGGGGCGCGCTCGGCGAAACCCGCCACCGTGAGGCGGTTACAGTGCCTCAGACGTGCTGCGGCTGTCTTTGTGTTTCTGAGAGCTGTGCAATTCTCAGGGGTTCGGGAGCAGGGAGCGCTCATGCATAGGTGAAGCCGGTGACAGATGGGCGACAAGCAACCGCCCAACTGCAGTTTAGGACAGGAGCAGCCTGCTTCTCTCTCTCTGCTGTCTCCGGTTCCATCTCTCACTAGTGTGCACACGGCAAGCAGCTCTCTTTGTAGAGCCCAGTGGAGGGAACGAGGTGTTGGTGGGAATAAGAAACCTGGAGGAAAGAATAGGAGGCTGGCGAGGGGAGGTGTGAGGCCAGGAGGAATGTAGAAGGTCCAGCTTTAGTGAGCATGGGAAGCTCTTCCTACTATTTCAGTCACGCCTTCAATACAGTAGCCCAGAATCACCAATACACCCACCATCAAAGGAACAGCTGCACCCGGAAGGAGGTGTGGGAGTGCGGTGGTGTTGGGAAGGAGGATAAAGGAGACCAGGATCAATAACTGATTTGATAGACTGATATAATCAATATTTATTGAGCTACACAAGTCTGGTGTTGGGCCGTCATGTTCGCTAACCCAACACGCCAGACGTCTCGGTATGGAGCTGTAGAGGTTCCTAATGGAGTCCTGTGATAATCCATCCCATGCAGCTTGAACATCCTCACACAGTTCCTGCAGATGGTGCGGTAGAGGTGGAGGTGGAGGGACACCAGGCCTTCTACAGACCGTTCATCTTGGTGCTGACCACGGTGCCTCCACACACGGGTTCGTTGGGCGTCTCCACCAAGACTAAAGCGGGACTGGTCACTGAAGATGACCCGCTGCCATTCTGGGTCCCTCCATGACCGTCTGGTACGACACCACTGCAGTCGCTGGTGACGGTGGCGTGGTGTTAAGGACGGTCGTGGTAACGGTCTCACTTCCAGCCGTGTCAACTACACTTCACAAAAGTGCCTGGTGTTAAGATATGTGGTCCAGGGCTCCCATAGGTCATGGAATGTTTGGAAGCATGCCCTGTGTGTATATGCTGGACATACTGGTTACTATGATCTCCTATTAAGGCCTTGGGCTCAAACAGCTCAGCGTATAACCCCACACAGCCTCGTCACTGTGGGGCCGCCGTTTAAAGGAACTCGTGGAATGGTCGAACTTCGGTGTAGCTTCATTAGCGACCCGTGAAGGTGCCTCAGGTGTGCAGTCACCCAGGGCTGGTGCGTTTGTCTCGGGTTACTTGCGGTTATCCAACTACCATTAGTTTCACATCCCAGCTCCGAGGTCGGAGAAGTCAGAGGCACTGGCCGACGTTAACAAACTCCCTTTCACCATTCTCCTCCGCTGCGTTCATCTCTCGTTCTTTATCTCGCTGGGCCTTGTGAATGGAGCTCGTAGGCAACAATAGGCTCACTGTCCACCTTACAAGGCTAGCGCTTTGTTTTGAAGTCTGTGTTTTCAGTTAGCATGCTAGTTCAGCGACGTTCTTGCCTCAGAGAGCAGTCGACGTGCTGTGGAACTCTTATCCGTGCAGCTTCGCTTGGAATTCGTTCACATCCCTCTCTTTCCCAACCTGCGGTCTCCTCAGATAAGATGTGCAGTATCCTGTACCTGCTATACTAAGACGGACATGGCTGGAAAATGTACGTTTCAGAAACGGGTGGGTGTAGAACACAGTGTCAGCCCAGCACTAGGACAGCCAGTTTTTCATTGCAGGCCTTGGGAAAGTTTGGGGAATTTGACATTTGGCTCCAAGTGGGGAAACCCCGGTGACCCTAACCCTAGATCTGCTCACAGACGGGGTCCACTGTGAGATGACTATTCCATGAAGGCGTGACAGCGGTGGACAGTACTTCAGTAAATGTAATTAGTTACTGTACTTAAGTAGTGTTTCTGTGTGTATGTACTGAAGTAATGCCATTTTGGGCGACTGTGTGCTTTAACTCCACCACAGTTCAAACTCAAACTCTGATATCTAACTGTTTACAAATATCTGACTTTCGGGGCGTGTGGTGTAAAACTCCATACTTAAGTACATCTGAAGGTACATACTTTAGTACTGGTACTCTCCATACTTAAGTACATCTGAAGGTAAATACTTTAGTACTGGTACTCTCCATACTTAAGTACGTCTGAAGGTAAATACTTTAGTACTGATACTCTCCATACTTAAGTACATCTGAAGGTACATACTTTAGTACTGTTACTCTCCATACTTAAGTACGTCTGAAGGTACATACTTTAGTACTGTTACTCTCCATACTTCAGTACATCTGAAGGTACATACTTTAGTACTGGTACTCTCCATACTTAAGTACATCTGAAAGTACATACTTTAGTACTGGTACTCTCCATACTTAAGTACATCTGAAGGTACATACTTTAGTACAGTTAGTCTCCATACTTAAGTACATCTGAAGGTACATACTTTAGTACTGTTACTCTCCATACTTAAGTACATCTGAAGGTACATACTTTAGTACTGTTACTCTCCATACTTAAGTACATCTGAAGGTACATACTTTAGTACAGTTAGTCTCCATACTTAAGTACATCTGAAGGTAGATACTTTAGTACAGTTAGTCTCCATACTTAAGTACATCTGAAGGTACATACTTTAGTACCGTTACTCTCCATACTTAAGTACATCTGAAGGTACATACTTTAGTACCGTTACTCTCCATACTTAAGTACATCTGAAGGTACATACTTTAGTACTGTTACTCTCCATACTTAAGTACATCTGAAGGTACGTACTTTAGTACTGTTACTCTCCATACTTAAGTACATGTGAAGGTACATACTTTAGTACTGCTACTCTCCATACTTAAGTACATCTGAAGGTACATACTTTAGTACTGGTACTCTCCATACTTAAGTACATCTGAAGGTACATACTTTAGTACTGGTACTCTCCATACTTAAGTACATCTGAAGGTACGTACTTTAGTACTAGTACTCTCCATACTTAAGTACATGTGAAGGTACATACTTTAGTACTGCTACTCTCCATACTTAAGTACATCTGAAGGTACATACTTTAGTACTGGTACTCTCCATACTTAAGTACATCTGAAGGTGCATACTTTAGTACTGTTACTCCAGTGGAGGTCTAAAGCAGAGCTAGAGCGGCTATGTAGCTTGGTCCTTCATGCCTTCTCCTGATTGGTTGTCTGTGTCCATGCAGGACAGAGCCTTTAACAGCGAGACCCAGAGGTGGTGCAGGTTTGCTGTACTCTCCTGCAGTCGTGAGATCTGATCGTCTGGGTCACGTGGGGTGAAACGGCTGCATGTCTCCCATACGGATGCCGATATGAGCGGCCCTTACAATCCGTTTCTGATATCTGGGAATTCCACGCCTAGTAGATAGTATTGTCGTTCGGGGCTGAAGCCGCGTTGTCTGAGAGCGTATGGCTCCTCCTTATCGTGCTGTAATGTGCAGTTAAATGGCTCGTTGGTGATCTCCCATGTCTTTATCTCGATCTCTGCTGGTGATAAAGCTGTCAGCACGCATGTTAGGCCTGGACCAAAGTCCGAGCTGAACACCGACAGCCGCAGCATGTGGAGGAACTACAGCGTAGTCTGCTTTTATCAGTGCCAGGAACTGGACAGTAACTTTTCATCAGGGTTGCGCCGAGAGAGGCGATTGCATGTGCAAGAGCTTGACGACGGCCAGAAGCAACCCGCTGCTAACAGGCTCAGTGACCTTCTGTTCCACTCTTGGCTTGCCCGTGCGTTCTCAGGGCTCTCGGAGTGAGAAAGACGAGCTCGGAGAGCTCGGTTCCAGGGTTTGATTGACTCTTTGGGCCGGGGAAAGAAGCAGCAGGGTCACAGGACTGTCTGCACAAAGGCCCGTATATCAGCACATTGATACCAGCTGTCTGCAGCACTGGGAACGGGGCCGGGCGGCTGTGGCCGCGAATGACGATGAGCTGAGATGACAGCCGTGTTGTGTTCTCCAGTCTCTGGCACAGAGGCCCCAAAGAATCCTCGCCGGGAGCTCATTGGACGGTGCCGGCCTCGCTGGGAGCTCATTGGCCAGCCAGTTATTGGAGTTCAAGGGTGGGAAGCTGATTGGTTCTTAGGTTGAACACACGGCGGGGGTCAGAGAAGGGCTTTAAGGTGGTTTGTTTCACGACTGTTTCGTTTTGTGGGTGTTGTGTGGACCCCCGCTGCCCCCCGTGACGGCACGGACCAAATTCACACCAGACAGCTCTTCTTATTTGGCTCAGCTCCACGGAACTGATCCAGGAGATAGAGGTGAAGTGGGAACGTGGAAGTCACAAGTATCAACAAGCTAACCAGCAAGAAAGTAGGCACATCTGCTATTGGTTAGGACTCGGCCGTTCCCATCACACACTTTTGGTCACAATGAAATTGACACAGGTGGAAAACTCGGATGGAGAACTTGGAAAACCCCTAAAGAGGCCTTGAGTTTTATGGTAGGGCACCCACCTAACCTCTCCACAGTGGGATCAAGGCCGTGAGCATGTTTTTGTGATCACTAAGGCAAAGAACTTCTCATATCCATCCTAACAGACCTTGATGGTGGTCCTCTGGGGGCCGTTATCGAGGTCCCGGGTTTCGTGCTCCGTACAGTGGTCCCTGGCTTCCGTGGTAACAGTGACCGAGTTTCATTCAGGCTTCCCGGTCTGCTTCTCACTGCTCCTCTCACACTAACAGTGATCAGTATTTCCTAAACTCTGATCCTCTTTTGTGCTCGTCTTGGTCGACCTGAGGAGGATGGGTTCCCCTTTTGGTCTTGGTTCCTCCTGAGGGCTCTTCTCTTGCTCTGAGGAAGTTGCTCCTTGGCTTGCTCATTGGGGGCTTGGACCTGGATTGCCTGAAAAGCTGATTTGTGGTAACGTCTGGTGTAAAAGGTCAGGTTAGTCCTCCTCAGATTAGTCCTCCTCAGGTTAGTCCTCCTCAGATTAGTCCTCCTCAGGTTAGTCCTCCTCAGGTTAGCTGGTTATTACCTTGTGTGTATCCATAGATTGGGAAGAGGTGCTACAGTGTAGGGAGTGTCTCGTTCCATGTGTGGGAAACGCTCCAGAGCAGATGTTAATGACTGGCTAAAAGGAGGGACTGCATGTGGGCGTGGCCAAAGACCATAGTGTGAAGGAAGTAGCTGAATCTGCAGGTGTATGGAAGCGTACGGTCATACGGGTCTACCAGCAGTGGATAAAATCCCAGTCTACAGGGAATTCTCCTCGGAACTGTGCCAGGGAAGGCCTCCACCAAATCCGGACCACCTGACCAATTCTTAGATGTAAGAGTGTCTGAACTCTGATGTGGCTACATCCAGAAACCTGTCCAGTACATGATCAATCCAGTCCCAGCTGTTACTGGTGCTGGTGGAGGTGCTAGCCTACGCGTCTCTGCCTGTAAATGGAGATAGACTCCACTGAGTGTGTGAGACCGTGTTGGGCTGCTACACCAGCTTTCACTAGACCCCACCCCCCACATGTGCACAGCCAGCGTTGGTCTTAAACTCGGCGTTCAGTTCAGTGTCGTCCCTGTAAGCAGTCGCTTCATTGGTTAGCCAGAGTGCAGCTGTGCGGCCCAGAGGTAGAGGAGGTAAACCCTCTGCGGCTGAGCAACCAAGGATGACCTGGGAACCCTACCCGACCAGCCTCAGCCCAGCTGCATCATTACACTACACGTCAAGAGGAGAGAGCTCTGGCTGTTTTAATAGCCTGCAGGTCTTACAGCGTCAGCCGCAGGGCCGTCTGTGAAGCACAGGACCTAGCGGGCCGGGCCGAGCCATGTTTTGAGACGCGACCCTGGCCAATGATCCGTGGTGAGTTTGGTTTACTGGGTTCCGCTGTAGAAGCCCGGTCGCAGTGAAGCTCCGTCATGACGGACTACGTGCCGCAGAGGGGAAAGTGGACGTAGTAGCGGCAGTGACCCCCGCTTCCAGAAGCAGCCCCACCCTCCCTCTCCCTCCTTATTGAAGACAGATGTTTGGCATAGCGGGCGTCTCTATCTTCAGCCCTGCGGGTTCCGCCCCTCCCAAAATAGCACCTAGGCTCAAAGCCTGATGTCACCGGGTGTGAAATGTTTCTCTTCGGCCCGCTCAGAGTTAAACCAAGTGGCTCTTCCTGTGATCTTCCCTCCCCCCTCTGCTGACCCTGAACTCGGGAGGTGTAGCACTAAAGCACGGGGGAAAGCAAAGACCACCCGATGTTTATATGGGGTATGTAGGCAGTGTCACTCGTCATAGCAGCGCTGATTGGTTTAACGATCCACTAACACATTACTGTAGGGTACTGCTTATGAGGCTACAGGTCAGCTACATTAGCTTGTTATAACAACCGACATAACATGATTATAAACACTTATTCCTGTAGACGTCGTTCGCTATGAGGGGCGACATCACCTCTGTTAGCGAAATTAGCATTCCTGACAGATGAAGCCATTTAGAATAACCATTAATAAGCATCCATGTATGTCAGTTGTTATAATAGGCTCATGTAGGCTTATGACAGCACATAGTGTAACCCACTGTTCTTTATAGTTTGGTATTTTTTCCACACATTAAATGAGTGGAGAAGAAGAATGAAAATTATTATTATTATTATTATTATTAATAATTTATCACTTATATATATGCTGTTATATATAGCGAGCGATTGATCTCGTGGGAAAACATTGCGGATATGGAAGACACACCCGGGTACGTGTGGACCAGGCCCAGGTCGGATTCTGAAGGAGCTGGGTTGGCTGCAGATTAACTGGAGCTTGTTGAGTTCCTAAGTGGTCTGGAGCGAGTGGAGGGTCTCATGTTTGCTTTAGCGCCCCCCCAGCTCGATCCTTAAAGCAACACCGGGAATGGTTAGCATGTGAGGCCTTTGAGCCCGGCTTCCTAAAGGCTCTGCTTAGTGGTATCGGTTTACCCCTCCCGGCACCTCTCCTGATCTTCTGGCTAAACGAAAGCGGCGTGTAGCTCCTCCGCAGCCCGTGTTCCGACCGACTGAGCGAATTTTATTTCAGCCGGTACATGTTTGTCTTGCCTTCCTGGGTTGGATGTGGAAGCAGCTCGTGCCGTGGTTTCTGAAGCTGTTCAGATGTGGTGTTGTTTGTGGTGGTCGGTAGGGATCTGATTGGGCCTCCTGTATAACTGGGCACAGTGGTGAACGTGAGGGGCACGGTGTGAGACAGGTAACTAAGCTCCGCACTGAAACTGACGCAGGTGCTGATAGTAGAGCTCAATTAAACCGTCACTTCTGTTTGTCTCATAGGGAATGATTAACACGGCCGGTGCGGTCTTTTGTCTTCACCACTGTTTACTTTAAATCTCGGTGTTGAGTCCTTCACAGCCATCCACGTGCGTGTAAGGTGGAACGTGATGTGTAGATGTTCCTAATGGAGTCCTGTGATAATCCATCCCATGCAGCTTGAACATCCTCACACAGCTCCTGCAGATGGTGCGGTAGGGGTGGAGGTGGAGTGACACCAGGTCTACTGGACGTGTGACGACAAACCGTCCATCTCGGTGCTGACCACGGTGCCTCCACACACGGATTCGTTGGGCGTCTCCACCAAGACTAAAGCGGGACTCGTCACTGAAGATGACCCGCTGCCATTCTGGGTCACTCCATGACAGTCTGGTACGACACCACTGCAGTCTTTGGTGACGGTGACGTGGTGTTAAGGACGGTCGTGGTAACGGTCTGTGTGCATGTAGTCCTGCGTGGTGCAGCCGTCTGCCGATGGTGCTGCACTAATAGGATGGCGCTTGGAGGACACCGCTGCTCGCTGTAATGGTGGCTGTTGGGTCAGTCCGGTACAGAGATAAGGCCGTGCTTGGACAGGGGTTCTGTCGTGGTAGCAATGTCAAGCTGGGAACCCTGTTTGGTGCTGGGTAGAACCATATTCAGGACACACCATTCGTATTCTCCATCAGTCTGGAGGACCAAGAGCTGGTTAAGGGTGGCACCGTGGTGCAGTGGGTAGCGCTGCCGACTTGCAGCAAGAAGGGTGTTTGGCTACTGGACCCGGGGTTTGGTTCCTGGACCAAGGTTAGCCTAGCTGTTAGCTACCCTCAGCTACTTCACTCTAAAACTGATCCTCTAAAGCGAGTTCATCTTTTATTAATCTTCAGACCTGTATATTTAACTTTCTGAGGCTCATTCTGATGAACACACGCCCCACTACAATCACTACACCCACATTTACCTCAGAGCTGTTATTACTGTATCCACTGTTTAGAGCTAGCTGCGGCTAATGCTGCTCAGTTCACCTGAAATGCGGTTAGCCTAGCTGTTTAGCCTAGTTTTACCCTAAAACTGACCCTCTAAAGCAAGTTAATCTTTTATTAACCTATAGGTCTGTATATTGTAACTTTCTGAGGCTCATTCTGATGAACACACACCACTACAATCACTACACCCACATTTACCTCAGAGCTGTTATTACTGTATACACTGTTTAGAGCTAGCTGCTGCTAACGCTGCTCAGTTCCCCTGAGATACGGTTAGCCTAGCTGTTAGCTCCCCTCGGCTATTTCACTCTAAAACTGATCCTCTAAAACGAGTTCATCTTTTATTAATCTTCAGACCTGTATATTTAACTTTCTGAGGCTCATTCTGATGACACCACACCCCAACTACAGTTACTACAGCCCCACATTTACCTCAGAGCTGTTATTACTGTATCCCCACTGTTCAGAGCTAGCTGCTGCCTAGACAACGCTGCTCAGTTCCCCTGAGATACGGTTAGCCTAGCTGTTAGCTAGCGCTTGGCTATTTCACTCTAAAACTGTCCTCTAAAGCGAGTTCATCTTTTATTAATCTTCAGACCTGTATATTTAACTTTCTGAGGCTCATTCTGATGAACACACACCCCACTACAATCACTACACCCACATTTACCTCAGAGCTGTTATTACTGTCTCCACTGTTTAGAGCTAGCTGCGGCTAATGCTGCTCAGTTCACCTGAAATGCGGTTAGCCTAGCTGTTTAGCCTAGTTTTACCCTAAAACTGATCCTCTAAAGCGAGTTCATCTTTTATTAATCTCTAGATCTGTATATTTTAACTTTCAGAGGCTCATTCTGAAAAACCGGCCCGCTACAACCTCTACACCCACATTTGTAGCCCCCTCTGTGTACCAGAAACTTGGTCTCATGCTGCATACCACGTACTACTTGTGGCTAAGTTTAGAATGTGAATAGTATGAAGTTCGTCATTTCGAATACAGCCTAAGACGCACGCAAGAGCAGCAGTTGTACATTAGTGTGGTAGAGTACTAGAACAGAGATGCTAACAGCAGTTAGCCAGTGCAGTAGCGCTAAATACAGCTTAGCGTAAGTGTACATACTGGAGAGTACAGCGTGTTGAGGTAACCAGATGTGCAGTAAGTATGTGGTGGTAAACAGTAGATGTATATGTGTGTGTATAATAGTGTTCAGTTCAGGTAGTTAGGATAGCGGCTCAGGTGTTAAGCTAAACGGCTAATACAGTCATTCAGTATAGATGGGCCGTGGATAAGATGCCATGCAGCGTTTGTTAGAAGGCTGACTGGCTTTTTCGGCCTGCGTCCATGTGCTCAGTGAGCAACTGCAGCTGGATCCCAAGAGTTATGAGCTTGTTTTGGTTTTAACAAGCCCCGTAATGATACATTTCCAAAATAATGCGCTCGCAGCTGCCGTCTTTCAGCTTATCGTATGACCTCATGCGAGCCCGTCTAGGAAGGCGGGACTCCCAGAAAGGATGGAGGCCGTAGTAAAGATACAGAGTGCCCCCACCAAACTCTGGAAACCTGGGAGTAGGTGTGATTGTTGAGGCTTGCGTGTCATTTCCTGTTAAATATGCGTTTCCTGCAGTTCTGAGCAGTAATCCAGCCGCGGCCAGGTGTGGGGACGGAGATGAGCTGATCAGAGTGGGTAGCCTGCATTGGCAGTGCCCTCCATGAGGCTGCACTTCAAGGATGCCCTTAAGGAGACTTGATATCCAATCCACAGATGGGTCTTCTCGGCTTTCTGCTGGCTCCTTTCCGTCACCTCCCGACAGTTCTAGGAGCCCAGGAGATGCGTACTGGAGTCTAGGAGACCTTCAGCTGTGTAACGCTCGTATGCACACGCACCATATCCACACCCTGGTGTGCGATATGATGTCATAGCTCGGATTGAACTTTGGCTGGACTGCAGAAGGAGTAGAGCAGCCCTCGTATCAGCCCTGCTCTTGAGCTCCTGCAGCTTTGTTGAAACTCACAATGTGCTGCGATATGCTTTTGATTGATCGGCTCCGGGCAGCGCCCCATCTAGCGAACCAGGTGGGAGTTATAATTAAACCTCTGTTTATCGACGACCACTCGAGATATTTGGCGTGGAGGTGTCGCTCAGTAATCAGCATGTGTGGTACTGTTAGTACGCGTCATCAGGAGCTCCTTCACTTCAGTCATTCACGCTCATAACCACCATATGAACTGCAAAATGACCAAGGACCGTACGACACTGCGGTGATGTGACGCTATAGAGTGCGTTAGTGAACACTGATGGAATTATCACTGGCCTAATAAAGCAAATTCATAATCAAGCCGTTATGGTTTGCCTGGCTGGTCAGGGTGTGTGCATCCCCCCCGTGTTCGTGATGCTAGTTCGCTAGTCAAGATGGTTCATTAACAATCAAGCTAATTACACGTGTACAAAATGTCCAAATACATGCCTTAAATAATTTATATTTTTGGTATTACACGGTTTATGAAGTTGTATGTTTAAATATGCAAATGAGACACTATCTGTGTTAAATATGAACCAATTAGCATACATTTACATAGCATACAAGAACAGAAGTCTGAAGTTAGGTCTATATTTCTTGGTTTCATTTGCTGGCATATTAGAATCAAAGGTTTTAGATAGATAGATAGATAGATAGATAGATAGATAGATACTTTATTGATCCCAGAGGGAAATTCAAGAAAATTCATTGTGGGAATTTAGGATCTCTCTATTTCTACGATTTTTTTGGTTTTCAGAAGTTTGGGTTTTTCAGAAAACCCCAAATTTGCCATATTTTCTGGTCGTAAAATATTAAATACCATCTACATTTATGGCATTTAGCTGACGCTCTTATCCAGAGCGACTTACAAGGTTAATCCTATTACAGGTGGGCCAGTGTAGTGTTAGGAGTCTAGCCCAAGGACTCTTATTGGTGTAGCACAGCATAGTCACCCAGACCGGGATTCGAACCCCAGTCTCCCACACTATGGTGTTATCCACTGCGCCACACCAACATATAACTTGGGCTAGGTGTGATATCATTAATCCCCTCTCTAACAGACCTTCAGGATATATAGATAAGGATTCAGCTGGAGAACATGGTGTATGTTAGAGCAACTGAAATGGAGATTTCTGGCTCAACGTTTTAAAACCTCATTTTTTACACATACAGTATATGTGAAGAGGTTATGTAATATTTAATACTTTTGGATTGAAAACCACTATATACAGACGCAGTAACTCATCATATCCATAACAACAAAAATAAAAGCATCTGTAATAATAACAGAATGAAACCGCTTCGTACCGCGCAGGTGTAATAGAGCTGATAAAGTTTATTATCCCACATGGGGAAATTTACATTGTTGCAGCAGAATAGCAGCAGAACACATACAGTACAGGAGGTAGACAAGAGTGCAAGTTAAGAAATTATAGATATATATTATATATGTTATATATACTTATATTTCTATAATAGGAAATTATAGTTGCTATTGTTAGGTTAAAAATACAATAAGAAGCTATACAATATTACATATTTACATAGTTATATTTAGTGTGTGTGTATATATGTGTGTGTGTATGTATATACACACATGTATGTATGTATGTATGTATGTATGTGTATATATATATATATATAAAGTGGCTGGTGGGTGAACGTTCCAGGAGGTTTTAGGAGAGAATCATTTACGGTGCTGATCTAGAGGTGGAGGTGGACCCTGCACTGAAAGCACTGGGAGGGCTGAAGAAGGCAGGAGCTTGATTCCCTTCCTCGCTGTGTGCTTTAAACTTCTCCAAGTTTTCAGGAAGTTCTGTTGCTGGGAATCAGCAGAGGGACGGGGTTCGTTCTGGACCCACAGCTCTGCAGAGTTTCAGGTTCTACCTCATTAAGCACACCTGATTCAGCTGCTCCGCTATTATTAGTCCAAGGTCATGTAAGCCTCCAGACCGCTGAGTACCTCCAGAATGTTAGAAGAGGAAACCCAGAGCTTCCCGCACTGCTTTAGCCCGGGAGGAGCCCGGTTGGACACCTCTGGTCTGGGCACCGTTGGTTTAATTGCGAATGCATTAGATTTTTCCCCAGTGTTCTACATCTACCATTCTACACTGCAGACTGGCACTAATCCAGCTTTAACCCAATAGAATAATGTGACTGACTGTCTGTGTGAGTGACTGTCTGTGTGAGTGACTGACTGAGTGAGTGACTGTCTGTGTGACTGAGTGACTGTCTGTGTGACTGAATGACTGTGTGAGTGACTGACTGACTGAGTGAGTGACTGTCTGTGTGACTGAGTGACTGTCTGTGTGACTGAATGACTGTGTGAGTGACTGACTGACTGAGTGAATGACTGTCTGTGTGACTGAGTGAATGACTGTCTGTGTGACTGAATGACTAAGTGAGTGACTGACTGAGGGAGTGACTGTCTGTGTGACTGAGTGACTGTCTGTGTGACTGTGTGAATGACTGACTGACTGACTGAGTGAGTGACTGTCTGTGTGAGTGAGTGACTGTCTGTGTGAGTGAGTGAGTGAGTGACTGACTGACTGACTGACTGACTGACTGACTGTGAGTGAGTGAGTGAGTGAGTGAGTGACTGTCTGTGAGTGAG
>JAMWET010002380.1:145000-160000 GCA_024036415.1 Prochilodus magdalenae
TTAACTGTATGTGTGTGTGTGTGTGTGTGTGTGTGTGTATATGTGTGTGTGTGTGTGTGTATGTGACTGTGTGTGAGTGTGTGTGTGTGTATATGTGTGTCTGTGTGTGTGTGTGGGTGTGCGTGTGTATGTGTGTGTGTGGGTGTGGGTGTTTGCGTGTGTGTGTGTGCGTGTGTGTGTGTGTGTGATTATCTGCGTGTGTGTGTGTATATGTGTGTGTGTGTGTGTGTGTGTGTGTGTGTGTGTGATTGTGTGTGTGTGTGTGTGTGTGAGATTATCTGTGTGTGTGTGTGTGTGTGAGATTATCTGTGTGTGTGTGTGTGTGTGTGATTATCTGTGTGTGTGTGTGTGTGATTATCTGTGTGTGTGTGTGTGTATGTGACTGTGTGTGAGTGTGTATGTGACTGTGTGTGAGTGTGTGTGTATATGTGTGTCTGTGTGTGTGTGTGGGTGTGCGTGTGTATGTGTGTGTGTGGGTGTGGGTGTTTGCGTGTGTGTGTGTGCGTGTGTGTGTCTGTGTGTGTGTGTGTGATTATCTGTGTGTGTATGTGTGTGTGTGTGTGTGTGTGTGTGTGATTGTGTGTGTGTGTGTGTGTGTGTGTGTGATTATCTGTGTGTGTGTGTGTGTGATTATCTGTGTGTGTGTGTGTGTGTGTGTGTGTGTGTGTCTGTGTGTGATATCTGTGTGTCTGTGTGTGTGTGTGTGTGAGTATCTGTGTGTGTGTGTGATTATCTGTGTGTGATATCTGTGTGTGTGTGTGTGTGTGTGTGTGTGTGTGAGTATCTGTGTGTGTGTGTGAGTATCTGTGTGTGTGATTGTGTGTGTGTGTGTGTGGGTGTGTGATTATCTGTGTGTGTGTGTGTGTGTGTGTGTGTGTGTGTGTGTGTGTGTGTGCACGCGTGTGTGTGCGTCTGTGTGTGTGTGTGTGTGTGTGTGTGCGCGGGTGTGTGTGTGGACTGATTAACGATGCTCTGGCAGCACTAACTCAACACGATCATGCCAATAAAGCTTTTATGAATTTGACAGAGACGGATGCAGACGGAGAGGTGAGCGGAGTCAGAGCCTCAAAGAATGTTAAAGAGAGCTGCTGGTTTTCACAAGTCCGTGTCCCCCCACTGAGTAACGCTCATTACAGTGGCTGCCATCCCAACGGAGCCTCTCGAGATTAAACCAGTGAAGGAGCTGATGGTGGGAAATACTGCGGCCTCAGAAAGCGAGCACTGTTTCCATCAAATCGGCACCGCGGTTCAGGGTCTGCGTACAAAGTGGACCATCTGACACTTACAGTCATTTGTGGGTGTCATCTGCCATAAAGGTTACGGATGCCCCCTTTGATGTCTAGTGGAAGCTACTAGGCTACAGGTGTAGTTATGGGCTGTCAGTACAACCAAAGAGTGTCACCTCGCCTGATACAGGTGGAGCGTCAACATCACATCAGTCAAGGTGTTTGTGATTACTGGCACAGTTCCAAGGAGATCCACCACTGGTAGACCCGTATGACCGTACGCTTCCATACACCTGCAGATTCAGCTACTTCCTTCACACTATGGTCTTTGGCCACGCCCACATGCAGTCCCTCCTTTTAGCCAATCATTAACATCTGCTCTGGAGCGTTTACCACACACGGAACGAGACACTCCCTGCACTGTAGCGCCTCTTCCCAATCTATGGATCCCGTCACTCACACCCCACAGGGGTTTATAGCCCCACCATCCTCGTGCAGCACCACCCGTCCAACGGTCACCATACAGTGTTGCTTTATAAATGCTACGGATGGATGGATGGATGGATGGATGGATGGATGGATGGATGGATGGATGGATGGATAGATAGATAGATAGATAGATAGATAGATAGATAGATAGATACTTTATTGATCCCAGAGGGCAATTCAGAGACGGAGCTACTGAAACAGGCAGCCACTCGCGTCAGCACCAGATGTCTGCAGACGTCCAGCAGGGGGAGCTCCCACTGGTGTTTTCTTATCTTTCACTAAAACCATATTCCATACATCGTTCCATCCTTCCAAACGGAGGCTGCAGGAAAACCTTGGAGGTTGATTCCGTTCTCACCATCCATCCATCCATCCATCCATGCGTAGCATTTATAAAGCAACACTGTATGGTGACCATTGGACGGGTGGTGCTGCACGAGGATGATGGAGGTTGATTCCGTTCTCACCTCACTACATCTACGTCAGCCATACCTAATATAGTGGTGCTTGTTTAGGATGGGTGCCAGAGGGGCTGGGGTTGGTGGCGCACGGGTCCTTACCATCCACCGATTGGGCCTTAGACTAGTAACAGAAGTTCAGGAACTGTTGCGCTGGAAGGCCACAGCTGCTCCTCCTGCACGGTCCAGCCCGTGTTCAGTGCTGTGCGTTAGACCGCACAGACAGTTGGGGTGTGTGTGTATGTTTGTACGTGTGGGTGCAGTGATGCGTGGGCACGCAGGAGTGTGCAGGTGTGAGTTGTGTGTGTGTGTGTGGAGCAGATGCGCTCCTCTGCACAGTGAGCAGTGTGTGTTTACTGAAGCTCAGGACGTGCACTGCTCCACCCATTTCCCCTTCTTTGACCCCTCTCCACTTCCTATTAATAGCAGGGTGTGGGTGTGTGTAGGGAGCAGATGTATATAACCACACTGTGCGTGTGTGTGCGGGTTTGGATTCCTCTAGCTATCTGTCGGTTCTCTCTTGCTGATCCAGATTGACATTCGGTTCCGTGATCACCCAGGCCTACGCTGTTGCTGCTAAATGGGTTCTTTTGTGCAGTGAAGGGTTCTATGTAGAACCATTTCCTGCTTAAATGGTTCTCTGGTGGTTCTTCTGACTGATGGAGAATAGGTGTATGGTTCCAGACTGTAGTCCATCTGTTTCTCTGTGTACTGTATTACCCTGTTCTTCAATGGTCAGGACCCCCACAGGACCACCACAGAGCAGGTAGGATGTGGGGGGTGGATCATTCTCAGCACTGCAGTGACACTGACGTGGTGGTGGTGTGTTAGTGTGGGTGGTGCTGGAGTGAGTGGATCAGGCGCCACCAACCAAAACTATCCAGCTGGCGGCGTCCTGTGGGGCAGTGTCCTGTGGGGCAGTGTCCTGTGGGGCAGCGTCCTGTGGGGCAGCGTCCTGTGGGGGCAGCGTCCTGTGGGGGGGGCGTCCTGTGGGGCTGCGTCCTGTGGGGCAGCGTCCTGTGGGGCAGCGTCCTGTGGGGAGGGCGTCCTGTGGGCCGGCGTCCTGTGGGGCAGCATCCTGTGGGGTCTTGTGGGGGGGGGCGTCCTGTGGGGCAGCGTCCTGTGGGCAGCGTCCTGTGGGGCAGCGTCCTGTGGGGAGGGCGTCCTGTGGGGCAGCGTCCTGTGGCGGGGGCGTCCTGTGGGGCAGCGTCCTGTGGGGCAGCGTCCTGTGGCGGGGGCGTCCTGTGGGGCAGCGTCCTGTGGGGCAGCGTCCTGTGGGCCGGCGTCCTGTGGGCAGCGTCCTGTGGGGGCAGCGTCCTCTGGGGCAGCGTCCTGCGGGGCAGCGTCCTGTGGCCACTGCTGAAGGACTAGAGGATGACCAACACTGCACTGTGCAGCAGCAGATGAGCTATCGTCTCTGACTGTCCATCTACAAGGTGGAGCAGCAAGGTAGGAGTGTCTAATAGAGTGGACAGTGAGTGGACACAGTGTCTAAACACTCCAGCAGCACTGCTGTGTCTGATCCACTCACACCAGCACCACACACACTAACACACCACCACCACGTCAGTGTCCCTGCAGTGCTGAGAATGATACCTGCTCTGTGGTGGTCCTGTGGGGGTCCTGCCCATTGAAGAACAGGGTAATACAGTACACAGAGACACAGATGGACTACAGTCCAGAGCTAGAACGCCCATCGCTTCTTCAGATCTGTCTAATAGCCGGTCCCCAAACCGGTCTGTGTGGTCCACCCTGCGCTGGTAGGCTGGAATCTTCCATCCACATCTCTATGGCAACAGGCTTTTGAGAGCCCTAGGCACATGCCTCGTGCAGCAGAGGCGTTGGCGTTGGCACACTCCATTGTGTGTAAGAGGGAAAGTGAGCATGTGGGTGGGTGGATGTGTAGGTGCTGGTTGTGCGTACGGTGTAAAGAGCCAGGAGAAGAGTGATCTACGTCTGTAGGGGGTCTAAAGGAGGAATAACTACCCCAGACCACCCCAAGAGGCAAGGGAGGGAATCGACCCTCGTGTTGCGTGTTCAGACGGGCATCAGATAGCGCAGCAGTTGAACGCCGCTGAGAAAGCCGTCTCTGCAGCTTCACAATTGCTGGAAGAAACATTCTCACTAGGACAGGGATGTGTTGTCTGTGAGCTCGGCTCCGTGTGGCCTGGACAATACTTGGTGGGAGAAACGGCCCCCTGCTTTGCCGTTTTAGGAACAATGTGAGCGGGTAGCATGCCCACACCCTCTAACACGTATTCAGTGTGGGGTATAAACAGGACATATGCCTCTTACTGATTGATACTGCTTTCCGGCGTGCAAGGCCTCACGGCGTTCCCGGCGTGTGGCCTGTGTGGTGGGTGTTTAGAGAGAACGCCAGGCGTCTCGGTATGGAGCTGTAGAGGTTCCTGATGGAGTCCTGTGATAACCCATCCCATGCAGCTTGAACATCCTCACACAGTTCCTGCAGATGGTGCGGTAGCGGTGGAGGTGGAGGGACACCAGGTCTTCAACAGACCGTTCATCTCGGTGCTGACCACGGTGCCTCCGCACACGGATTCGTTGGGCGTCTCCACCGAGACTAAAGCGGGACTCGTCACTGAAGATGACCCGCTGCCATTCTGAGTCACTCCATGACAGTCTGGTACGACACCACTGCAGTCTTTGGTGACGTGGTGTTAGGGACAGGCGTGGTAACGGTCTGTGTGCATGTAGTCCTGCCTGGTGCAGCCGTCTGCCGACGGTGCTGCGCTAACAGGACGACTCTTGGAGGCACCACTGCTCGCGGCTGTTGGGTCAGTCCGGTACAGAGATAAGACCCGTCCTGACCCGTAGTCCCCCACTAAGGTCGTTCCTGTCTGCTGATGCCGTCTGGGTGCAGCTCCTGTTTTCACATGGCCTATAAAGTTTGTCACGTAGCAGAAACCGCTAGCGTTCATTTTTCTGTGGCCCTGACTCTTCTCTCTGGTCCTGTCTGTGCAGACGAGCGCGAGGCGGTGCAGAAGAAAACCTTCACGAAGTGGGTGAACTCCCACCTGTCCCGCGTCTCCTGCCGGATCACCGACCTCTACATGGACCTGAGGGATGGCCGCATGCTCATCAAGCTCCTGGAGGTGCTGTCCGGAGAGAGACTGGTGAGTAGCCTGCGGTGCTAACCCCTTCAGACTTCGGTGTGACGGTTTCGTGTTGAGAGGTGAGTCGACGTTGACTCATCGGTGATGACGTAACGAATGAAGTCACAGGAGTGAGGAACGCCTTGCAGCAAGCATCCTCAGGAATCTGAGCTCCATGACGACGCCAGGGTCCACAGGTCAGAGCATCACGCGCCCCTTCCAGCCGTGCTGAGATGCTCGTCCGCTGCAGGGTTCTGGAGGACCAGGGAAATTTAGAGCACCGTCACTTGACGAGATTAGAGTCACCAACTTTCCAGCAGAACTCGAAACTCATGGTTTCACTGTCGCCGAGCACAAACCAGCCAAGTCCTCGAGCTCCACCTGTGCAGATGGGGTAGTGATGGTGTTCAGTCTTGGCACTGGCTCTCTGTTTGCACCACCGTTCCTCCATCTCCAGTAGGAACCTTCAGCTTTCAGCTAGGAACCAAAACAGGAGAGCACAGCTTCACAGTGGGGAACGTGAAGCCCCACGTTTAGGACCACCCTGCTGAATGCTCAGCTCAGTGCCACTCGGCTTTGCCACCGGCTCCCGCCTCTTCACGACGGCGGTGTTGCCGCTGCCTCCCGTCGCCAGAGGTCGGCAGCTCTCGTGGATAACAAATGACCGCTGGATGCTTTGCCATGTTGCTGACGGTACGAGCTCCGGGTTAGCCAGCATGCGTGTTCCTCGTCCCTCCGGCGTGCTAGCTCAAGCTCTCCGTGTAAGCCCCCCTCGTCCGACGGCTGTTTGAGCCCCACCCGTTCTGATCTACTTGAGCGTACGGCTCTGGAATCAGAATGCAATTATGGGGCATTATGGGCCGTGCCACTCCGATCGGCCTCATCCCCCGCCACCCCTGTCTTGTGACCTCCAGGGGAACGTGCCAAGCTCGCTGCGAGTCCGTGTGAGAAAGATGTGACCATGGTTTAAACTTCAGCTCGTGTGAATAAATCCCCCGGCCAGGCAGCTAAACCCCACCCCCCCCCCGGTTCGTCTGTCTTTCGGCTGGTTGGAGCTTTCAGCAGAGCGAATGAATATAGAGCTCCCATTTATGTTCAGCAGCAGGAAAGGACAAAAGAGCTGCACGAGACTTATTGAGATGTTTGACGGATTGTCCAGATGACATTGTGGTCGTCGTGTCAAGCGGTTGTGAGTCAGAGCCAAGGGGAACGAAGTGGTGGCAGGAAATGAGCGCTAGTCTATTGATATGCTGAGAAATCCGATTCATGCTGGGCCCCATGCGTTCTCATGGTTCTCAGCGAGAGATGAAGGAAAGAGCGTTCAGGCTGTACAGAGGAGGGCACATAGGCAAGATAGACAATCAGAAGAGGACGAGAACCCTACGGACACTGATACGACTAGGTCTAGATCACGAAGTGGTGGATGTCCCCTGCTGGTTTCCAGTGGGGAGGATGTTCCAGCTACTCCCAGTGCTTGGGCTGGCCTGGTGTAGTGGAGGTAAGCTGGTTTGTGCCCATTGACACTCGTTCACCTGTAGCTTCATACGTACTGACTGTCCTGGTACCAACCTTGTGGCCGGAGGGTCACGGGTTCGATTCCCTGAACCGACAGTCGTGACTGAAGTGCTCCTGAGAAAAGCCCCAACTGCTGCCGGGCTGCCATGGATAGGGCTGCCCACCATTCCGGGCTGGGGATCATACTGCTTAGGGAAACCCTGGCTGTCCGTTCTTTTGAGTTGGGAAGAGACGAGATGGAGAGCTGAGTTCCAGCTGTGCAGGAGCTGTTGCCCCCCATGAGCTCCTACTCTTTGTTATGCCCAGAGGCAGGAATATGATCTCTAGGGTACATGGAGGAGATGGCCACTGCTTCCCTATGCTTGTACCATCACATGCACCGGATGTGTTTTGCAGTGCCATCTAGGGTTGCCACCCATCCCGTAAAGTATGGAACTGTCCTTTATTTGGCAACGGTTTGTTCCGTATTTCCGTAAACGTTCGTAAATCTGTTCGGTATTTCTGTAAATGTCCGTAAATTTTTTCCATATTTGTTCCATTAAATTTGTTCGGTATTTCCGTAGAATTGTTCCATATTTCCGTAAATGTCCGTAAATTTGTTCGCTATTTCTATAAATTTGTTCCATATTTCTGTAAATGTCCGTCAATTTGTTCCGTATTTCCGTAAATTTGTTCCATATTTCCGTAAATGTCCATAAATTTGTTCCATTAAATTTGTTCAGTATTTTCGTAGAATTGTTCCATATTTCCGTAAATGTCCATAAATTTGTTCGGTATTTCTGTAAATTTGTTCCATATTTCTGTAAATGTCCGTAAATTTGTTCGGTATTTCCGTAAATTGTTCCATATTTCCGTAGATGTCCGTAAATTTGTTCCGTATTTCCGTAAATTTCCATATTTGTTCCATTAAATTTGTTCGGTATTTCCGTAAATTGTTCCATATTTCCGTAAATGTCCGTAAATTTGTTCCGTATTTCCGTAAATGTCCATAAATTTGTTCCATATTTCCGTAAATGTCCATAAATTTGTTCCATATTTGTTCCATTAAATTTGTTCGGTATTTCTGTAGAATTGTTCCATATTTCTGTAAATGTCCATACATTTATTTGGTATTTCCGTAAATATTTCCATATTTCCATAAATGTCCGTAAATTTGTTCGGTATTTCTGTAAATTTGTTCCATATTTCTGTAAATGTCTGTAAATTTGTTCCATATTTCCGTAAATGTCCGTAAATTTGTTTGGTATTTCCATAAATTTGTTTGGTATTTCCGTAAATGTCCGTAAATTTGTTCTGTATTTCCGTAAATTGTTCCGTATTTCCGTAAATGTCCATAAATTTGTTCGGTATTTCCGTAAATTGTTCCATATTTCCGTAAATGTCCGTAAATTTGTTCGGTATTTCTGTAAATTTGTTCCATATTTCTGTAAATGTCTGTAAATTTGTTCCATATTTCCGTAAATGTCCATAAATTTGTTTGGTATTTCCATAAATTTGTTCTGTATTTCCGTAAAGGTCCGTAAATTTGTTCCGTATTTCCGTAAATTGTTCCATATTTCCGTAAATGTCCATAAATTTGTTCGGTATTTCCGTAAATTGTTCCATATTTCCGTAAATGTCCGTAAATTTGTTCGGTATTTCCGAAAATTTTTCTATATTTCCGTAAATATCCGTAAATTTGTTCTGTATTTCCGAAAATTGTTCTATATTTCCGTAAATGTCCATAAATTTGTTCGGTATTTCTGTAAATTTGTTCCATATTTCCGTAAATGTGCTCCTCATAGCAGGGGTTAGTAGCGAACGCCATTCTTGCCGGTCTGGTGAAGCGGTACGTTTCACAGCAGCGCCTGTGCAGTTCCCGTTGTTGATGTTATCGACGTTTCCTTATCTTTCGCAGCCGAAGCCCACGAAAGGCCGCATGCGGATCCACTGTCTGGAGAACGTGGACAAAGCCTTGCAGTTCCTCAAAGAGCAGCGCGTCCACCTGGAGAACATGGGCTCCCACGACATCGTCGACGGCAACCACCGCCTCACACTCGGCCTCATCTGGACCATCATCCTGCGCTTCCAGGTTAGCTGGCCTCCCTTTCTCCCTGGGCACCCTGCCCTCTCTCACTGCGGTCAGTCATCGGCGTTGTACACTCAGTAGTGGTGGGCGTCATCTGAGCTAGTATAAAGTCTGTGACCCTGTGACTGAAACGTATCTAATAGCATGATACACCTCCACCAGCACCAGCAACAGCTGTGACTGGACTGGGCTTGTACTGGACAAGGTTCTGGATGTAGCCACATCAATGTTCAGACACTCTTCCATTAAAGAACTGGTCAGTTGGTCCAGATGTGGTGGAGGCCTTCCCTGGCACAGTCCCGAGGAGAATTCCCTGTAGACTGGGATTGTATCCACTGCTGGTAGACCCGTATGACCGTACGCTTCCACACACCTGCAGATTCAGCTACTTCCTTCACACTATGGTCTTTGGCCACGCCCACATGCAGTCCCTCCTTTTATCCAATCATTAACATCTGCTCTGGAGCGTTTACCACACATGGAACGAGACATTCCCTGCACTGTAGCACCTCTTCCCAATCTATGGATCCCGTCACTCACACCCCACAGGGGTTTATAGCCCCGTCATCCTCGTGCAGCAGCGCCATCTGCAGGAGCCTGAAGGCACTACCACCTTAAACACACAAGGTGACTCATTTTTTTGTCCGGTGAGATTAATATACCACGAGTTCTCACTTCAGTCAGCTACCTCTGGAGCTGTCCTTTCGAGAACTGTGTCGAACTTTGTAGAACTGCCCGGGACGGTCCAGTAGTGCACATGGCCGTATAGATACAGGTGTGTTAAACAGCCATATCAGTCGATGCTCCAGGTGAGTGAGTGGATAGTGGAAAGGCTGCGGTATCCGGCCGGCGAGTTCCTCTACGTCTGTGGCCAATTTACCAAGACCAGAGTGAAGAAGCACACCGTGAAAGCATCTGTGGAGATGTACGAGGCCTACAGAGCATAGTCCAGCATGCCTGACTGGGGTCCAGACAGAGTGGGCACCTCATTGCCCAGCAAGGAAACACTCGAGGGTGAGATAGACAATTGATGAGGATCCCTTGAAGCTGTTATGAAGGAATTCCTCACAGTGGAGTGGTATGCAGTATGCCATATTGAACACAGCCCTGGTCTGGGTGATGCTGCTGTGCTACACCAATA
Organism: Prochilodus magdalenae; assembly: GCA_024036415.1. Taxonomy (NCBI): domain Eukaryota; kingdom Metazoa; phylum Chordata; class Actinopteri; order Characiformes; family Prochilodontidae; genus Prochilodus; species Prochilodus magdalenae. The sequence continues at coordinate 155,011 of JAMWET010002380.1, forward strand.
GGAGCCCTTCCTTAAGACTCCCAACACTACAGTGGCCCACCTGTAGCATGGTTAAGCTAGTGTGTCTCTAAATGCCAGAAATGTAAATGTAAGATTTTAGATTTAATGTTTAGTAGTTTGGAGACCATAAAGACCTCATCATCCCCCACTCCATTTCCCCTACCGTCCTCAAATAAGACTGCGCATGACTAGCCCCCTTCTGGACTACACCTTAGCTAACAGCCGAAGTGGAGGTGGGGATTTATGGAGAGATCATTTGGCAGGAAATCTGGAAGAAGGATTTAATAGCTCTTGTTAATTAGCATGCCCGGATTAAAGTCTGCCCTAAGCTACAGCTACGTGTCTTTTTAAAGCTCCGCCGCTATGAGCAGATTGACACCGCCTGGATTAACGGTTCACGGTGCCGGCGTGGGCGGGGTTTAATATATCTGCGCTCGGTGAGAGTTTGAAGGATGAGTGCGTGCGGTGCTTTAACATCCTCCCGTATTCGACTTTGTCTCTGACAGATTCAGGACATCAGTGTCGAGACCGAGGACAACAAGGAGAGGAAGTCTGCCAAGGATGCCCTGCTTCTGTGGTGTCAGATGAAGACGGCCGGGTGAGCGTGCTAACACACTCCAGCAGGGGGGGCTGTTGCTGCACTTCACTTACACAGTCATTGGTTAAAGACTTAATGAAGGGCAGGCCATGTAGGCCAAAACGAAAGCTCCAACCGTGGGGTCACCTGTTCTACGTCCTCGCTAATGCTCTCTGGACTCAATGGCCCCCAATTCCCACAAACACACTCCACTGGAAAGCTTCCTGGAATAGTGGAGGCTGTTCTAGCTGGAAAGGGGGAACCAGTTTTCCTGAATCCCATGGTTTCAGTATGGCCTACAAGCTCATACAGGTGTCCATGTGCCATAAGTCGCAAGGATCCATTTAGACCTTGGTCCTGTGTGCGGTTCCTAACCTTGTCCACTTCTCCTGCAGCTATCCGAACGTGAACATCCACAATTTCACCACCAGCTGGAGAGACGGCATGGCCTTCAACGCCCTGATACACAAACACAGGTAATGAGCCTATAGAAGAGCGTTTACCTGGCATACAGCTCTGGATACGTCACCTCTCACTCTCTCTCCGTCTTTTCCTCTCCCTCCGTCTCGCCCCAGACCTGACCTGATAGACTTTGACAAGCTGAAGAAGTCCAATGCGCATTACAATCTGCAGAACGCCTTCAACCTGGCCGAGCAGCATTTAGGCCTCACGAAGCTTCTGGATCCAGAAGGTGAGTCTTTCCGTTTGTGGTCGTTAACCGTCAGTGAGCGAATCCGCCCAGCACCCTATCAGAACAGCTCGGTTCGGCGGCGGTTCCTGGGTAGCGTCTCCGTTCCTGGATACCGCTTCTACAAGACGTCCAGAAATAGAGCTCCGGGTGGACGCCATCTGGTGCAACAGAAATGCACACTCCTCCTCGTTCCTCGCTAGCTCCTGGTGGCCCAGTGTTTCAGGCTTCATTGTGTCCTATATCCAGAAGTAGGACAGTGCTGTGACGGGTTGCAACTGCCAAGAAAGAGAGAAAGAGAGAAAATGGAGTCCTCGCACAAAATGGAGGCTTCTTAGGAGCCCCAAACGGTGGTTTTTAAAAAGGAGGGCATCCCGCCCCCAAAAGGAGGGCACCATAAAGTCCCGTTGGGTACACATACATGATGCTTTACTCACCAAATTGGCTGAAATGGATTTGACTAGCGAGCTAGTTGACTACCACTCAGAGGGCTGTGTTGTGGTTAGCCTGTAGGCGAGTCACGACGTCACATGACCTTGTTAAACCAATGAAATGCAAGGCATGAGCAAACACCACACATGATCTTGTTGGCGAGTGAACATGTTAAATAGAGGATTCGTGGGCGCCCCTCCAGGTACTGCGCCAGGGAGTTGGAAAACCGGACTGTCCGGCCGACAACCGGATAGTGTAGCTCAGCGGATAACACCACTACCCACCAGGGAGCCACCAGCACATGTGGGAGACTGGGGTTCGAATCCCGGTCTGCATGGCTGTGCTACGCCAATAAGAGTCCTTGGGCAAGACTCCTAACACTGCACTGGCCTACCTGTAATATGGATACCCATGTAAGTCGCTCTGGGTAAGAGCGTTAGCTAAATGCCATAAATGTAAATGTGGCAGCCCTAGTACTCATTTACCGTTGCAGCCCAACCATAATACTTTTTTTTAATCTCTATAGCGTAGCCCTAAGGCAGCCGCGATTGGAGGTACACACACCGGCAGCACCACCACGTCAGTGCACGCCACTCCCACAGTATATTCCACAGCTACATTCAATTACACCCATAGGAACACGGGGTAGCTCAGGTGTAGCGGAAATGCACCCAGGGAAAGCCAGCCAGGCAGCCTCGTATCTTTCAGCTGGGAAACCGTCCGTCTGTGTGGAGGTAGTGGCTGATCCTGAACATGATCTGAGATGCTCAGCACCGTAGTACAGTCAGTTTACACCAGCAGGGTGTAGTAATGAACCTGAACGTGGTGTTAACCAGCTGGAGATTAACGTGGACCTGCTTCTGTCGCTTTTCACGAGAGCTGGACCTGTAACCGCACATCCTATAGTGTTCACCGTGGCTTCATGTGAACCTGATAACCCATAACAGTTCTTGACCTGGCAGTCAGACTTTTCCTGACTCCGCCCGGCTCTATACGGGTGCCCAGTAATCCTGGCCCCTGAAAACCGTTGGCCAAGGTGGTAGAAAGTGGAAGGCTAAATACCCAGACCTACAACAGGACTTCCACAGACGCTCTGTACATTCTGTCATAGGCTAATTCCAGGGTGGAGGTGTTTAGATATTGATTCTGTGATCATATTTAATCATATTTAGATAATTACGCTTCACATGTTTCACATAATTGGTAGAAAGCTAGAGGAGAAGTATTCGGATGGGTGCAGAGTTTTAAATCTGACATCAAGAGAAACTACAATTACTGAATCCTGAAAATCCAGAATATTTTTTTTTTCACGTGGCGATCAAATTCGGATAATTTGACAAACAATATAAATAAAATGAAATAATTACAGGTTATTTAAGCGCTAAATAGTGTCTTCTGGTTCATCTCCAAATCCATGTTGAGTTCTGATGCTGTTATAAGAATATTTTGCTTATTTCTGAACATTTGAGGTTGTTTTTGGTGATTTTAGTGATTAAAATTAAAACTAAAATGTAGAATTAGCAAAATTATTTAATCAATTAGCCAAATTTAGCCATATTAGTAGACGGTTTTGCTGGGTTTATCAGGAAAGTAGGTAAATAAACTTATAAAATTAATTTTACTCACAGTCCCAACATGGCCCAGATCAGATATGATTAGAATTAATAATTGAATTTGCTGAGATGCTGTTGTTTGTAGTCTATGCTGCATATCCAGAGTGTTTTCAGTGTGAGCCTCCATTGACCCAGTAGCTGCTTCCGTAGGCTAGCGCCTCGGTTAGCCGCGTAGCATGTTCCTTGATGGAGGTTTGATTAGTACTTCCCAGCTTCTCAGATTTAACAGCGAGTGCGGTACCCGACGGGAGCTCGGCCCGGAGTCTTCAGAAACCTGCGGAGAGAGGAACAAAGAGCAGGAGCATGAGAAAGCGGGCGGACATTGTTCTGCACAGCTGGATCTGCACACCTCCGACACCACACCACGCAAGGCTTCCCTCCATTTACGTCTGCGGAGGAACCAGGAAGCCAAGCCCGGGTGTTTTGTCTGGAGAGCTCTGCTGCCGCTACCGGTCTGCTGATGATGGTGCGAGTTTGATGGCATGCGTGAGTTTGAACAGGCTCGTTTGTGTTCTGACTGCAGATATCAGCGTCGACCATCCCGATGAGAAGTCAATCATCACCTACGTCGTCACCTACTACCACTACTTCTCCAAGATGAAGGCGCTGAAGGTGGAGGGCAAGCGTATTGGAAAGGTGAGGTGGTCCCCGGTGAAAGGCATGGAACGCACCACGTAAGACTAACGTGGGAACCAAGCTGCGGATACCGCCGGCTTGTACTTCACCACACGTGCTCAGCTTATAGCAGGCCAATCTGAAGCTCTCAGGCCTGCGCCGCCTGCAGAACGAGGCACAGTACAAAGCAGCCAATCAGAACAGAGCTCATTTACATACTCATTAACATAAACTTGTAAAAGTGGGACGCAAGCTCGCATAAATATCCGCACGGGACAGTCAGTGGGATACAGTGAGAGTCAGTCAGTGTGGCTTAAGAGATGCTTCATCATCGAGTCAGGTGTTCTTTACAGTGGTGCTGATGGGAACCTGGGATCTCCATGTCTACCGCACACGTATAGGCACTGTGTGCTATCTAAACCACCAGTGACCCCACACGGGTCTTTATATGGAATGTTGATGATAATATTCATTACCATGTTATATAATTTATACTGGATTAATTGCTAGTGATTTTCACAGTCGCGTCTCTTGGTCCTAGGTGCTAGACCACGCTATCGAAACCGAGAAGATGATCGAGAAGTACGAGTCCCTGGCCTCTGACCTCCTGGAGTGGATTGAGCAGACTATCATCATCCTCAACAATCGCAAGTTCGCCAACTCTCTGGTGGGAGTACAGCAGCAGCTGCAAGCCTTCAACACCTACCGCACAGTGGAGAAGCCACCCAAGTGAGCTTCCTCACAGTCTCTCGGAGTCTCTCAGGTTTCACACCGCTGTCTGAACATGGCATGTGGAGGCCCAGTCAGTACATGCTTTTAGTACCTCCCGACTAGACTACTGTAACTCACTACTGTCAGGTACTGTCAAGTAAACCTCAACTAGTTCAGAATGCTGCAGCTAGGGTCCTTACTAAAACCAGACCACTGGATCGTATCAGCCCAGTTCTGTCAGCTCTCCACTGATTCAGTATCTTCTATTAACACATAAAGCCCTACACGGGCTCGCTCCTGACGACCTGGAGACGACCTTGCTTCCTATTATGAACCTTCTCGTTTACTAAGGTC
>JAMWET010002380.1:165000-175911 GCA_024036415.1 Prochilodus magdalenae
GACCCAGCTGGCGGCCGAGCGGCGGGCCCGGCTGGAGGAGTCGCGACGCCTCTGGAAGTTCTTCTGGGAGATGGCGGAGGAGGAGGGCTGGATCCGCGAGAAGGAGCAGATCCTCTCATCGGACGACTGCGGCAAGGACCTGACGGCGGTGGTGCGCCTCCTCAGCAAGCACAAAGCCCTGGAGGACGAGAGGAGTGGGCGCGCCGGACGCCTCCAGCAGACGGTGACCCAAGGCGAGGAGCTGGTAGCTGCCGGTCACTTCGGTGCCGAGAAGATCCGCCAGCGCATCACCGACGTCCAAGAGCAGTGGGCCGGCCTAGAGCGCCTGTCGGCGGCACGCAAGGCCCGTCTGCAAGAAGCCTATGCCCTGCACCAGTTCCACGCTGATGCGGATGACATGGATGCCTGGATGCTGGACGTGCTGCGCATCGTCTCCAGCGCCGACGTGGGCCATGACGAGTTCTCCACCCAGACGCTGGTCAAGAAGCACAAGGACGTGGCCGAAGAGATCACCAGCTACAGACCTGTGCTGGACGCGCTGCACGAGCAGGCCAAGACGCTGCCTGAAGAGCAGGCGAAATCAACCGAGGTGACCGGGCGTCTGGCGGGCATCGAGGAGCGCTACAAGGAGGTGGCCGAGCTGACCAGGCTGAGGAAGCAGGCGCTGCAGGACGCGCTGGCGCTGTACAAGATGCTGAGTGAGGCGGATGCTTGCGAGCTCTGGATCGACGAGAAGGAGCAGTGGCTCAACGGCATGGAGATCCCGGAGAAGCTAGAGGACCTGGAAGTGATTCAGCACAGGTCAGTGAGGAAGCATGGTGTGCGGTAATTCCAACACACAGCTTTTCTTCCTTCCCGTTACTGATGTTGATCGTGTTGGGTGTCCGTAAGTAGCTACTGCTGGCTTTGGTGGCGGCCAGTCTACCAGTGGACTCCTTGTGCCACTTACCATAGCCAAGACCCGCCTACAACCGCGTGAACAGGAGATTCGACTGACAGGCAAAACGACCAATCACAAGCCGTATATTTTGGTAAAATGTATTCACCTTATTTGGCCACACCCACTTTTAAGTCCTTGTGTTAGAGCTTCCAGTCGGCTACTCCAGTCGGATTTAGACAAATCAACAGCAACAGAAAACAAACGAGCGAAGTTACATGGTAGGAGACCAAAGGAGGAACAAGGAGCTTGACTGGGGTCATAACGGAGAGGGTGGAGGAGATGGTAAGGTGGTACGGTGATAGGATGCTCCACCTATGTAACAAGTCACCAATTATGGTGTGGGGGTGGTGTTCAGGAGTTGGGCTCGGCCCCTTAGTTCCAGTGAGGGGAACTCTTAATGCTTCAGCAGACTCCCAACTGTGTGGGACAGTTTGGGGACGGCCCCTTCCTGTTCCAACATGACCGCACACCAGTGCACAGAGCAAGCTCCATAAAGACATGGATGAGTGTGGAGGAACTGGACTGGCCTGCACAGAGTCCTGACCTCCACCCGATAGAACACCTATGGGATGAATTAGAGCGGAGACTGAGAGCCAGGCCTTCTCGTCCAACATCAGTGTCTGACCTCACAGATGTGCTTCTGGAGGAATGGTCAGGAATTCCCATAACCACATTCCTAGGCCTTGTGGGAGGACTCCCAAAACAGTTGTCGCTGTTATAGCTGTAAAGGGTGGGCCGACATCAGATTTTAGACCCCACGGAGAGGGTGGAGGAGATGGTAAGGTGGCCTGGGGTTACTTATGGCGACGTGTTCAGTACAGACGCCTATCAGAACCTACATAGTGGGAAGGTCTGCTGTTCCCACAAGCTACTTAACTTTAGCTAGCCACACAAGCACCCAGTCCCCTTCTCCGAAGCATCATAACCGAGCCCTTTCTCCGGGTCAGGATGTTCTGGTGTCGGCCTTTCCTCCACAAAACGGTAAGAGCAAACGTGCGGATGTTTGGGTGGAGGTTTAAATTTAGCGTTTCGGCCGCAGACGCAGCTCCTCTTCTTTTGAAAGTCGCTTGGAAAGACATCTGGTTCCATTCACTTACAGCTAAAAAAGAAAAAGTTATTGGCCTCTCTTGTAAATCTGCAGATACTTGTTTTTCTTTGTCCATCAACAATATAAAACAGATTTTGAGTTTTAACAAATGCGTACGTTTCTGGGTTTCAGGTTTGAGAGTCTGGAGCCGGAGATGAACAGCCAGGCCTCCCGAGTGGCCGTGGTGAACCAGATAGCTCGCCAGCTGATCCACAGCGGTCACCCAAGCGAAAAAGAGATCAAGTCCCAGCAAGACAAACTCAACACCAGGTAATCTTTCACCGAGGTGGACACAAACCATGTACCTGAGGTAGAGTACAGACCCCCAGTGGTGGGAATCACAGTCTAGGTAGCAAATGCAGAGTTAAATTTTTTTTTAATTATTATTTAATGTGGAAAATGACACTCTGTCTTCTTCAGGTGTCTAATTTGATCAACCGTCTTTGTCCAGGTGGAGCCAGTTCCGCGAGCTAGTGGACAGGAAGAAGGACGCCCTGAGCTCCGCCCTCGGCATACAGAACTACTACCTCGAATGCAACGAGACCAAGTCCTGGATCCGAGAGAAGACCAAAGTCATCGAGTCCACCCAGGAGCTGGGCAACGACCTGGCCGGCGTCATGGCCCTCCAGCGCAAGCTGACGGGCATGGAGCGCGACCTGGTCGCCATCGAGGACAAACTGGGCGACCTGGGTAAAGAGGCTGACCGGCTTGCCGAGGAGCACCCAGACCAGGCACCCGGCATCAGAGGCCGGCTGGGCGAGATCAAGGACGTTTGGGAGGAGATGAAGGGCACCCTGCGCACTCGCGAAGAGTCCCTAGGCGAGGCCAGCAAGCTCCAGCAGTTCCTCAGGGAGCTGGACGACTTCCAGGCCTGGCTCTCGCGCACCCAGACCGTCGTAGCCTCGGAGGACATGCCCAACACCCTGGCCGAGGCTGAGAAGCTGCTGGCCCAGCACGAGGGCATCAAGAACGAGATCCGCAACTACGAGGAGGACTACCAGAAGATGAGGGACATGGGCGAGATGGTGACCCAGGGCCAGACAGACGCCCAGTACATGTTCCTGAGGCAGAGGCTTCAGGCGCTGGACACCGGCTGGAACGAGCTGCAGAAGATGTGGGAGAACAGGCAGAAGCTGCTGTCGCAGTCGAACGCCTACCAGCTGTTCCTCAGAGATACCAAGCAGGCTGAGGCCTTCCTCAACAATCAGGTGTGTAAACCGGTGCTAGTGCTCTCGTTAGCCCCTCTCTAATGTAACCACACACAGACGGGTGGTACACTAACGGACCCACCGGCACAGTACACCCAACATCCGCCAATGGCATGCGTAGAAGTCCCGAGCAGGACCTGTGGACTGTGATGGTCAATCAGGACGAGTGTCACATGCCCAGGGACCAAGTCAGACCCACAAAAACTGTCTAGGGTGTAATTAGGATCTTGCCCCTGACTGTAACGAGACACACTGCCCCTACTGGTTGCACTTTGTCATGGCAGGTGAACCCTACGTAGAGGTGTGAGCCTCCCACTGACCCAGTGAGAGGCCAACTCACCTGTCCGGTTCCTCGAATCACTTTAGAGGTGGGGCAGCTCAGTCCGTGAGCCCGTGGCCGGCCAGCTCAAGCTCCGTTCATGGTAGCGTTCGTCAGTTGATGGGAAGGATGTCCACCAAAGTACAAAGAGAGAGAGTCCCAAGCGCAATCTTCGACGCCAAAAAGATTCCCGCCGTTGCTCCAGCCCCCATTTCCGGCTGAGTTTATAAGACCCCAGTGATTGGCGCCCCCATGTGGTCCACCGTGATAATCAGTATCTGCCCCTAGACACTAACTTTCCCTAACAGCAGCACCTGAAGCAGTCATGGGCTGGAGGTTAGGGAACCAGCCTGGGTTGCCGGTTGGAAGTGCCCTTGAGCAAGGGCGCCATGGATAGGGCTGCCCACTGCTCCTGCAAGTGTTCACTGCCCCCTAGTGTGTGCGTTCAGTAGTGTGTGTGTCTATGTGGGTGTTTCCCTTCATGCATGAAATGTAAAAACACAAATGGCAAGGAAGGGCTCAGAATGACTGGCGTCACCTAAACCTAGTGCCCCCCCAGGAACGTGTCATGGTGTTCACTGCATATGTAAACACATCAAATGAACCGGGACCCTCTAAAGAGCCCCCAAAACAAGCCCTCAATTCGGGTCTCTTGGTTTTGGGGCTCCAGCAAACTCGCAGGGTCACATTCGCGTGTTAGGCTACAGCTCCAGGCTTGTCTGGTAGCTCCTCTCGCCACCCGAAAGGTTGGTATCATCAGAGGGTTCCGTGGAATGCCATAGCGGTCCGAACAAGAACTGTTCTCACTGATGCTAGAAAGAGAACCGAGTCCTTACAAAGCCCGGAGGAGCGTTTCCGATGATTCCCTTGCCGGTTCCCTGTAACAGGACTCCAGACATACATAGCCTCCATTGTCCACCACCATCAGGAGCTAAGGGCACGAGGCCTGCTCACTGTTCTCTGTTAATGGGCGGGCACACGAGCGGCATATGCTGGCAAGAGGGTGGCTACGGCTCGAATGCTTGACCCCCCACAGTCCAGTGTCTTGGTGACGGTGCGGGAGGCATACTGCTGGCATGCTCTGAATCCCTTTTGAGGGAAGGGTCTCAAGATCCTTGGAATAATCCCCTCGGTCCCTATGACAACCATTGCGTTACTGACGGTGGGGGTCTTTTCCAGGATGACCAAAGCCCCCATCCGTAAAACACACGACGTGAGTCATATGCTACGCACCAGGTCTCCACCACCATCGTCGGAACGGCGAGTGTGGAGGAGATGTCCTTTGGACGGTTGGTGTTCCATCCCTCCCCACAGTTCCAGGTTATAGCCCCCTATCTTAGGTTGGTGGTTCCTGTGATGCGTCCCCCTTCTGCAGTGTTGCCCACCTTTACTGTGTACCTGCTCCCGCGGCGTGCTCCGGTGACACTCCTCCGCTCTCCTCCTTTTCCCCTCAGGAGTATGTTTTGGCGCACACGGAGATGGCGGACACCCTGGAAGGCGCGGAGGCAGCCATCAAGAAGCAGGAAGACTTCATGACCACCATGGACGCCAACGAGGAGAAGATCAACGCCGTGGTGGAGACGGGTCGCAGGCTGGTCAGCGACGGCAACATCAGCGCCGAGCGCATCCAGGAGAAAGTGGGCTCCATAGACGAGAGGTGCAGTACCCTGCTTTCCTGGCTGTTGTCGTACGCCGTGGCACTGTGAGATGTTGATTGAACATGTGCGGGGCTCGGCTCTTTGCAGGCATAAGAAGAACCGCGAGGCCGCCAGTGGCCTTCTCACCAAACTGAAGGATAATCGAGATCTCCAGAGGCTCCTGCAGGACTGTCAGGAGGTGAGCTCTTCCTGTATGTGGGCTGGATGCGGGTGAAGCTGCAGTGTTGAGATGCTCTTTAGAGGTGGACGTCTGGTTACCTTCACCACCACTGTGAAACTATTCTGAACCGCTTCGTTTGGAGCTCAGCTCTTTACTACACCGAGGAGTTCCCTCCTTTCCTTTTCTCCTGTTCTCTCCTCCCTCCTTTCCTTTTCTCCTGTTCTCTCCTCCCTCCTTTCCTTTTCTCCTGTTCTCTCCTCCCTCCTTTCCTTTTCTCCTGTTCTCTCCTCCCTCCTTTCCTTTTCTCCTGTTCTCTCCTCCCTCCTTTCCTTTTCTCCTGTTCTCTCCTCTCTCTTTTCCTTTTCTCCTGTTCTCTCCTCTCTCTTTTCCTTTTCACCTGTTTCTCTCCCTCCCGCGTCCTTTCCTTTTCATCCTGCTGAATCTCTCCTCCTACATCCTTTCCGCTTTTCTCTACTGTTTCTCTCCTGCCCTCCTTTCCTTTTCTCTCCTGTTCTCTCCTCCCGGTTGTCACTTTTTTGTCCTTTTCTCCTGTTCTCTCCTCCCTACCTTTCCTTTTCTCCGTGTTCTCTCCTCCCGTCCTTTCATACGTTTCTCCTGTTTCTCTCCTCTCCTCACTTTCCTTTTTCTCCTGATTTCTCTCCTCTCTCTTTTCCTTTTTCTCCTGTTCTCTCCCTCTCTCTTTTTCACCTTTTTCTCCTTGTTCTCTCCTCCCGTCCTTTCCTTTTCTCCTGTTCTCTCCTCCCTCCTTTCCTTTTCTCCTGTTTCACCTCCCCTCCTTTCCTTTTCTCCCTGTTCTCTCCTCCCTCCTTTCGTATTTTCTCCTGTTCTCTCCTCTCTCCTTTCCTTTTCCTCCTGTTCTCTCCTCTCTCTTTTCCTTTTCTCTGTTCTCTCCTCTCTCTTTTCCTTTTCTCCTGTTCTCTCCTCCCGTCCTTGCCTTTTCTCCTGTTCTCTCCTCCCTCCTTTCCTTTTCCCCTGTTCTCTCCTCCCTCCTTTCCTTTTCTCCTGGTCTCTCCTCCCTCCTTTCCTTTTCTCCTGTTCTTTCCTCCCTCCTTTCCTTTTCTCCTGGTCTCTCCTCCCTCCTTTCCTTTTCTCCTGTTCTCTCCTCCCTCCTTTCCTTTTCTCCTGTTCTCTCCTCCATCCTTTCCTTTTCTCCTGTTCTCTCCTCTCTCTTTTCCTTTTCTCCTGGTCTCTCGCTCCCTCCATTTTCCTTTTCTCCTGTTCTCTCCTCTCTCCTTTCCTTTTCTCCTTTTCTCTCCTCTCTCCTTTCCTTTTCTCCTGTTCTCTCCTCTCTCATTTCCTTTTCTCCTCTTTTCTCCTGTTCTCCCTCCTTTCCTTTTCTCCTGTTCTCTGCCTGCGCCTGCCTTTCCTTTTCTCCTGTTCTCTCCTCCCTCCTTTCCTTTTCTCCTGTTCTCTCCTCTCTCCTTTCCTTTTCTCCTGTTCTTTCCTCCCTCCTTTCCTTTTCTCCTGTTCTCTCCTCCCTCCTTTCCTTTTCTCCTGGTCTCTCCTCTCTCCTTTCCTTTTCTCCTCTTTTCTCCTGTTCTCCCTCCTTTCCTTTTCTCCTGTTCTCTCCTCTCTCTTTTCCTTTTCTCCTTTTCACTCCTTTCCTTTTCTCCTGTTCTCTCCTCTCTCTTTTCCTTTTCTCCTGTTCTCTCCTCCCTCCTTTCCTTTTCTCCTGTTCTCTCCTCCCTCCTTTCCTTTTCTCCTGTTCTCTCCTCTCTCCTTTCCTTTTCTACTGTTCTCTTCTCCCTCCTTTCCTTTTCTCTTGTTCTCTCCTCCTTCCTTTCCATTTCTCTTGTTCTCTCCTCACTCCTTTCCTTTTCTCCTGTTCTCTCCTCCTTCTTGAATTTCCCTCTGGGATCAATAAAGTATCTATCTATCTATCTATCTATCTATCTATCTATCTATCTATCTATCTATCTATCTGCCTGACTCCTTCTTTCTAGAACTCCAGACGTAACGTTGCAGTAATGGCTGGATTGAAGCTCAAACTTTAAAATTAAAACTTTATCCGTCACATTAGGACGACTGTTACAAGCCTTTAGCCATAGTTGCTGATTTTGTTTTGCTAGCTGCTTGTATGGGTGTGGCCCTGCGTGTGAATGGCTGCCATTTGTTAGGATCGGTCATGAAGTCACTCTAGGTTTGCCATCGCTTCAGTGAAGCTGAGTTATATAGTGAATATCGTAAATACACGTGAAGCACGTTTCTATAAATCTGGCCTTTATTGGATTGGGCTGTTTGATCAAACGCTAAGGCCTGCCCGTGCTATCCACTAACTCCCCCGTGAGGGCTCCTCGTTAGCCGCTACAGCACACCTGGTTCCACCGCAACACGGAACAGGCTCTAGCGTGCCGGTTAAGGCCCCGAGCTGACAGCGGTTTGTAAACGGTGCAGGTCCTGCCTGTTGTGTGAGCGTGTTTCTGGATGCTTGCTAACGTAGTCGCCCCTCTTGTGCGCAGCTGTCCCTGTGGATCAGTGAGAAGATGCTAACAGCCCAGGACATGTCATACGACGAGGCACGTAACCTGCACAGCAAGTGGCTGAAGCACCAGGCCTTCATGGCGGAACTGCAGTCCAACAAGGAGTGGCTGGACAAGATCCAGAAGGTACGAGCCCGGCTAGCTCATAGGACGTCCTGAACTTGCGTGGAATGTTAGTGATGGGAGTGAACTTGATTATTAGTGCTGCTGTACTTCCGGACATGCTCGCTTTACCCTCCTCGCATTCTCTCCCCTGCAGGACGGCACGGCGCTGGTGTCGGAGAAGCCCGAGACTGAGGCTGTGGTGAAGGAGAAGCTGGAGGCGCTGAAGAAGATGTGGGACGAGCTGGAGTCCACCACGCAGACCAAGGCCCAGTGCCTGTTCGACGCCAACAAGGCTGAGCTCTTCACGCAGAGCTGCGCAGACCTGGACAAGTGGCTGTCCAACCTGGAGGGCCAGATCCAGTCGGATGACTTCGGCAAGGACTTGACCAGCGTCAACATCCTGCTGAAGAAGCAGCAGGTAGGTTGCACCTGATTCCTCTTTGGCTCACTCCTCTGGAACACTGGAATAGATACCAGTGATCCACAACGTTCCCGACACTCACAGTCAGCGGGTGATGGATCTAGGGGTGTTTCCTAGTACCAGGAATGTGGAATAAGCTTGTGTTCTTGGAACGGTAGAACGTTCCTGACAAGCTACCTTCTAGATCGGACTAACAGAAGGGCTGGAGATACGATACAGCTCATGGTGCTGGTGTTATGAAACGGTATGTTATGATATATTGCGATATTGCAATTTTTAAAAATCGAATATTTAAAAAAAAATTGTCTTGCCATTAAACACACACCACCATATTCTCTATATGAGTTTGCTAATGCTAACGTTAGCGGTTCGCCCCTACACTTCTTGCTTACATCACAGTAAAGGAGGTGAAAAATGGATAACAGTGATGCCCCCTAATGGTCAGAGGTTTAAACGCAACGCAGGATGAATCACTGCCCGAATCACAGCTTGCCTTCAAAAGCTCCAAACCAAAAATAATCCACATGTGGGGAGGGATCGACTTGTTGCTTGCTTCCTCTATGGATGAGAGCAGCAAACGTGTATCTATTGAAAGACTCCCTAGTGACCTCTAGTGGATGTTGTCAACCACTACAGCGGTCCTCTACCGATTGGTAGAGATGGCACAATCGGGTTTAGCTAACATCTGTGCTGGTCCAGGGGGCCCTGCTGAGGGACTCTATCCCCTCTGTGGATCTGTTAGAGGACCGGAGAGGCGGTTCCTGTGTTCCGGGCCCTGTGCTGGTCCAGGGGGCCCTGCTGAGGGACTCTATCCTCTCTGTGGATCTGTTAGAGGACCGGAGAGGCGGTTCCTGTGTTCCGGGCCCTGTGCTGGTCCAGGAGGCCCTGCTGAGGGACTCTATCCTCTCTGTGGATCTGTTAGAGGACCGGAGAGGCGGTTCCTGTGTTCCGGGCCCTGTGCTGGTCCAGGAGGCCCAGCTGAGGGACTCTATCCTCTCTGTGGATCTGTTAGAGGACCGGAGAGTGTTCTGTGTTCCGGGCCCTGCGCTGGTCCAGGAGGCCCTGCTGAGGACTCTATCCTCTCTGTGGATCTGTTAGAGGACCGGAGAGGCGGTTCCTGTGTTCCGGGCCCTGCGCTGGTCCAGGAGGCCCAGCTGAGGGAGTCTATCCTCTCTGTGGATCTATTAGAGGACCGGAGAGTGTTCTGTGTTCCGGGCCCTGCGCTGGTCCAGGAGGCCCTGCTGAGGACTCTATCCTCTCTGTGGATCTGTTAGAGGACCTGAGAGGCGGTTCCTGTGTTCCGGGCCCTGTGCTGGTCCAGGAGGCCCTGCTGAGGGACTCTATCCTCTCTGTGGATCTGTTAGAGGACCGGAGAGGCGGTTCCTGTGTTCCGGGCCCTGTGTTCCAGGAGGCCCTCTGAGGCTCGCCCTGTGGCGCTGGTAGAGGACCAGGAGGCGGTTCCTGTGTTTCCGGCCCTGCTGTCCGAGGACTCTATCCTCTCTGTGGATCTGTTAGAGGACCGGAGAGGCGGTTCCTGTGTTCCGGGCCCTGTGCTGGTCCAGGAGGCCCTGCTGAGGGACTCTATCCTCTCTGTGGATCTGTTAGAGGACCGGAGAGGCGGTTCCTGTGTTCCGGGCCCTGTGCTGGTCCAGGAGGCCCTGCTGAGGGACTCTATCCTCTCTGTGGATCTCCACAGCTGAGTTCAGCTCATTCATAGCTGCTGCTGGAGCATCAGTTAGCAGCTCGCGCTAGCAGTTACATAACCACCACACCCCCTCCTGCGGTTACGCAATCTCTCTCGCTCTCCCTCTCTCCCTCTCTCGCTCTCGCTCTCTCGCGCCTCTGTGGTGCTGGAAGCGACTCGGGTGCCTGCTCGCCCTGCGAGCGCGTGTGCACGGGCGGATGTGTGAGAGTCTGCGGGGAATGCAGAGAGGAGAGGATGCCGATGGTGTGGGAGCCGGTGCCGTGTGCGTACGCGCTGCTCTGTGTGGAGTGTGGATGTATTAGACTCGTACTGCACACGCCGAGGACATAACTCAGACTAGGGGAGAGGGAGAGAGGGAGGGAGAGAGAATGATGGAGGGAGGGAGAGAGAGGGAGAGAGAATGATGGAGGGAGGGAGAAAGGGATGTGTGCGTGTGAAAAAGCATGCTGAATATTGTGCAGCCTTTCCTTTTCTCCTGTTCTCTCCTTTCCTTTTCTCCTGTTCTCTCCTCTCTCCTTTCCTTTTCTCCTGTTCTCTCCTCTCTCCTTTTCTTTTCTCCTGTTCTCTCCTCCCTCCTTTCCTTTTCTCCTGTTCTCTCCTTTCCTTTTCTCCTGTTCTCTCCTCTCTCCTTTCCTTTTCTCCTGTTCTCTCCTCTCTCCTTTTCTCCTGTTCTCTCTTTACTTTTATCCTGTTCTCCTCTCCCTCCTTTCCTTTTCTCTCTGTTTCTGCTCCTTTCCTTTTCTCTGTATCTCTGCTCTCTCTCTCCTTTCCTTTTCTCCCTGTTTCTCGACTCTCCTCTTCCTCCTT
>JAMWET010002381.1:0-85000 GCA_024036415.1 Prochilodus magdalenae
CTAGTGTATACGTGATAATTCAGTGGATACTGATAATTCATATTATAATAGCTTGTAATTCATGTGGATACTGAATAATTCTGAGATACTGAATACTTCATAGTGGATACTGGACGTATGTCATAGTAGGATACTGAATAATCATAGTAGAGGGGTTACATGATAATATTCATAGTAGAGTACTGAATAATTCATAGTGGATATTAAATAAGTCAGTCATAGTGATACTTGAATAATTCATAGTAGATGCTGGATAATTCGTACTGGAGTCTTAATGTAGTCATATGAAACAACCTTTAAAGTGATATTGTTTTGCTGTGCTCATGATAAATGTACCAACAGCTCTCGAACACCACCTCAGGTACTCTGAAAACAGTCCCCTCATCCGACCCACACTCCCTCATGGGGGGTTCCTCAGGGGTTCTTTATATGGAACTGTGAAGCTATCTGTGTGAATCTGATAACCCTCTGGAACGGGCTTAATGATCTTTGAGAGAGGCAGGCCGACAGGTGCACTGATAAGACCTGCCAGTGATAAGAGCCAGAATGTAAAGAATCCTGGGGTCGTGCCGTAGTTCCTCCGTGCTGCCAGATGGAATGGTTGGAGGTGGGGGTTACGGACGGCTAAGGCCTGATTACTTGTGTTTGAGTAGAACTGAGGTCATCCACATATGTTGAAGCGGGGCTGATTGAGCATCCTGAAACCAATCTGTTTCCTGAGGAGTTTCAGGAAATTTCCAGCGTGCTGAATGAAAGGCCTGCTGCTGAAGGCCTACCTGCGCGTCATCTAAATGTATAGCATAGAGGGAGGGGCGCTGGGGGGTGGAGCGTGGGAAGCCAGGGGTAGTGTGATGGGTAAGTTCAGAACATGCCGTTTGAATGGACCCGCATTCCTTGATCATTCTCCACATTTCCTACACAGAACCTTGAACCAAAGAGGTCCACACCCTAAACATATCAGCCACTCCCTCAGAGAGACAATCCAGTAAATAGACGTGACGCAGGCTTTTGGTGGACTACCCCGGGCTCATAACACTATTCACAATGGAGTCTAAAGTAACTCACAGTTGGATACTGAACTAGTTCATAGTAGGTCCTGAACAATTCATAGTGGATACTGAAAAATCCATAGTAGGTACTGAATAATTCATAGTGGATACTGAACATTTCATAATGGATACTGAATAATTCATAGTGGATACTGAATAACCCATAGTAGATACTGAATAATTTCATAGTGGATACTGGAATAAACTTCATAGTGGGAGGAAACTGAAATAATTCATAGTAGACTACTGAATAATCATAGTGGATAATTCTGAATAATTCATAGCAGATACCTGAATAATTTCATTAGTAGGTACTGAATAATTCATAAGCAGGATACTGAATAATTCATAGTATGATTACTGAGCTAATTCAATAGTGATACTGAAATAATTCATAGTAGATCTCAACTGAAAATTCATTAGCAGATACTGAATAATTCCATAGTGGATGCTGAATAATCATCATAGTGGATAACTACAACATTTACTGCAAGTTAATTAATAGTAGATTATTTGCATTCTACTGGATACGAGTTTATACTGGATTTACTGGCAAAAAACTCATATCAGTTGGCTAAATAAAATCATACTGGGTACTGAAAAAAAACAAACATTTGCTGAATAATATATGCATGTGGAGTATAGTACTTGTAAGTGGGGCTGTAAAGACACTCAATATAGTGAAGATTCTGGGGTACTAATTATAATGTTGACGGGTTTGCGGTGAAAACAGGCACTCTCAGAGGCTCGGGGTTTTGGTTCTGTGCTCCTTTCCCCTCCTCGCTCTCCTCCTCTCTTCTGCAGGGGCGGGGAGGGGGGGGGAGGTCCTCTCTCTCTCTCCTCTCTCTCTCGTCTCTCCTCTTTCTCTTCTCGCTGTCTCTCTGTCTCTCTCGCTCGCTTCTCATGCATGCACACTCGCCACTGACAGGGAACCATCACCTGCGAGGTTGGGCGAGGGCTGGCTGAAGGCCCACAACGCACAGCAGCAGTAAGAACGAGCCCAGACTTCTTCCATCATTCACTTCTAGTCGCAAGGAGAGCTACTGAGGGCGAAGCGGAGTGAGAGGGCTATATAAAGGATGGGAGGAGCCCAAGTAAGGAGGGGGTGGGTGGGGGTATTGTGATGGGGTGATTGTGAGGAAGGAGTGGAGCAGAGGCTGAATGCAGGACACACACACATCTGGTTTGTGTTTTGAACTCTGGGTAAAATTCCCTAAACGGGACCTTTCACCCAATTCCTCTCTAATCGCCGAGCGGAGCAACAAACAAGTCACTCCGCACGGTGTCACAAGCAACGTAGCACATGTGGTGGGGGGTGTGGTGGGGGGCACGTTTGCACCCACACAGCTCATCCTCGTCCCGCAGCACCGCCGACCACGTGCACTGGCTGTCCATACAGCGCGGCTTCAATCGCTGCAGGGACTGCAGGATTCGTTGCTCACTGCTGGGGGTCTCTGGATGATGTACACGAGGGGCTCTGATTGGCTGATTTGCATGTGTGATAACGTTATCTAGGTGCTTTTCCTGGAATTCCCACAGTATAGGCCGGATTCATACGGTCACAGCACCGCCCGGGTGTTTCACTCTGTCAAATAAGCAGGAAAAAACAAGAAATTAAATTATAATAACAATCTAGAAAAATAAAAAGAAAAAATCTATAATAATAATTTGATTTGAAGCAGAATTACTCATGAGAAAATAATTCAAAATTTAAACAATTGCTTAACAAATCAAAATTTCTAAATCTAAAATCAAAAACAAATAAATTGCTAAAAAAGTTAAGACTAAAGATTGTTCTGCTTCTATTAATTTCTATAACCAGTAAATATTTAAATTGGTTTAAAGTGTCGTGGCTGGGTTTAAGGTAAAATGCATGAATTAAAAGGTATGAAATAATGTAGCTGAGGCCTCGCAACAAGCACACACGCATAATAATAAACCACTTTGTTTTAAACATCAACAAAGACAGTCTACACCTAGATGTGGCATGGGAGCGGATACATAAAGATTCCCCTGAATTAATTTTATTCAGCGTTTTAGAATGTTCTCTGATCTACTATATAAGATACCTATGTGGCGTGAGGAAATTTCCAGATGTGGTTCTACAACTGTCCCCATATTTCCCCCCTTGTGAATCTGGTTCTAGAATGAAACAAGCTGTTTCCCCTTTTTTGGTAAGGCTCCTCATGAATAATTAGGAGATTTTTTTTGAGGCTCTGGCTTCTGATTGGCTGGTTTACAGCAAGACCCCTGTCCCCAGAAGATCACACACAAGCACATGATTGGAACAGACTATATACAAATGAGCCTCTGTGTAACATAAACTCCGCCCTTATAACAATTTAGTTGAGCTATGCTAATGCTAGTAGCTAACGTTCCCTGTACTAGCTACTACTGCTCCATCTGGACACCAACACACAGTAGATTAAGTTGATCCTCATCTGTGGAGCTCTCAGTTTTTAAGGATGATCTGCTCCAACCGGCATACACACGGAATACAATCACACAGCAATGGCTGCTACTTACAGCTGCTGTTGGGGTGGTGGTGCTAATAAAGGTGGAAGCTGTCTCCTGCTCTTCAGTCTCTTCAGGGTCAGACGCTGAGCGGAGCTGGCTCCATATTGTCCAGAGAGGTTTGGGAATCTGTCCGGTAGTGGAATGTGCAGACTGCAGGATTTAAAGGTGTTTCCGGGATCCTGTTTAAAAAAGAATGTGTGAGCTGGAGTTCCGGTTCTCCATCTTGTGTTTGATAAGTTCCTGTTTCCACCTGAAAATGGAGCTGCAGGACATTCTGGTGCCCTGTACCAGCTGCACGTAAGTGTTGTAAGGTGGAACTGAAACATTGGATTAGGACAGCTTGGTGAACAGGAAGCAGCCTCAGCCTGGGTTAAAGATGAACATCCACCATGTACCGGCTGAACAGCTGGGCTTCCTTGGGAAGTGGAATGGAGAAGTGCGGATATTGCCCTTATCCAGCCTGGAAACGCTGGATTCTCCACATAGTCCACCATTCCTACATATGCTGTATGGTCTATATAACTTGAACAAACACACACACCATTCCAGAACAAGCAGTCCGGGGTGCGGGAAAACTACCTAGTGGTGTAGAGAGCCAGGATCTGAATATTTCCTAGGAACTTCCCCTAGGCCTGTCTAGTAGTCAAGCCGAATGCTCAGAGCCACTCTGTTAAACAGAGGCCAAAAACCAGCTAAACCAAACAACCGTTAGCCACACTAACACTTCCAGAGAGGGTCTTTTTTATTCCTTTCTCACTCTTGGTGAGGGGATGGTCACCACCTCAGAGAACCACCCCCATCCTTACTCACATCCAAGGCCTATATTTGTAGTATAAACCCCCCATAAATCGGGAATACCCCGGAATTTAGCCAGTCCTGTTTTCCACAGCCTGCGGAGTCTTAATAAGGAATCGGTCCCTCTGAAAAACTTCGAAATCAGGACCAAGAGGGTTAAAGATCTGTATATATGCAGGTTCACTTGTGGTTTCTAGATAGCAAAAATAAAGTGATATATGGGTGTGTTGCAGATATGGAGAACCCTGGTTCCCCATCACCCACCCATTGTAAAGACCCATCTGATCCACCTCACACAAATAGACCCGCTCCATAAAGGCAGCAGCTATCCCAGTAGAGCCACCGTATCCCTCAAACCAAGGCCCATCGCCTCCGCCTGTCTGCGTTCTCCTCTCCTCTCCGATTTGTGGATGTGGACCGCTCACGGGCGTTATCTCTTCGATGCCATACGCGATAGATATCCTGATGGGTAGAGTAGGGGATAGATAATCAAAACCGCAAAGGGAAACAACAGTGCCCTCCTGGACCACCCTGGCCCTGGAGGGGAAAAAGGTCACCGATGTTTCCAGGTGATCGTTTATATCCCGAGGACCTCACGGAATAGGCTTGCGGAAGACTGTTTCTCAGAAGTGTGTCTAAATACTTTCCCATTGGAGACACACTCTCATAGTAAGGAACCTCCAGCTTATTGGAATAACACATTATCATAGTAGCACTACTTTCTTCAACCGGCCAGCCAATGACATCAGGCCACCCATCCTGTATGCTGCACTCAGTGGGTGTCCATCTTCGTCAGCTCCACTGACCGTACAGGGACACTCTGTAGGTGTTACAGCGTCCCCAGACTGTAGTCCACTCTGTTTCACTGTGTACTGTATTACCCTGTTTCTGCATATGGGCCAGGACCCCTAACCCCCACAGGACCACCACAGAGCAGGTTTGATGTGGTGGTGGATCAATTCTCAGCACTCGCTAGTGACACTGACGTTGGTGGTGGTGTGTTCGTGTGGGGTGTGTGGCTGTTGTGAGTGGGATCAGGACACAGCAGTGCTTCTGGACGACTCAGTGTCGCTGACGGGACTAAGGGATCGCCCACCAACCAAACGTGTCCAGGGGGCCTCAGTGTCCTGTGGGGCAAGCGTTCTGTGGAGCGCGTCCTGTGCACCACTGATGCAGGACTAGAGGATGACCAGCACCTGCACTGTGCAGCAGCAGACATGAGCTATCGTTCTCTGACTGTCCATCTAACAAGGTGGACGCCCAGCAATGGTAGAGAGTGTCTAACAGGATAGAGGTTGAGAGGGACACAAGGCCTTTCCGGACGTGTTGACCCAAACAGACCGTTCATCTTGGTGCTGACCCATACGTGCCTCCAGCACACGCGATTCGATTGGGGGCTTCTCCACTCATGACATAAAGCGGAGGGACTCCGTCACTTGAAGATGAACCCGCTGTGCCATTGTTGATGGTCACTCCATGACAGTCTGGTACGACACCCCACTTGCAGTCTTTGGTGACGGTGAACGTGTGTGTTTAAGGACAGTCGTGGTAACGGTCTGTGTGCAATGTAGTCCTGCCGTGGTGCAGCCGTCCTGCCGATGGTGCCTGCACTACACAGGATGACTCCATGGAGGACACCACTGCTCTGCTGGGGGAAAGGTTTGGGATCCACTCTCTTCATGGTTCCATATAGGTCTTCCAAGTCCTTCATGTAGCTGGTTGCGTGCCCTTCTCCTAGCCACTGCCGGAAACGCCTAACCAGCATTGCAATGGTAGCATACCGCACAGCTCGGTATGTGACCATCCTATGCTTCCTGGACCCCTACGATGCGACCCCCCCCCTCTGTAACTCCTCTCCCACTGCTTGAATTGCTATCCGACTCTTTTCTGAGGTAACCACACTTCACTCTTCACTTGCTAAGGATGCTACCAGCACAACAGCACTGGGTCTGAATGGAGACCACGCAAAACAGCGGTGACTCATCATATAGTCAGGTACAGCGATAAAGGCCAGCCAACCACCATACCCTGGGACAACGCCTGGGCTGATGGACTACGTTTCGGGTAAGGGGAAAAACGTAACATTTGCTTTGCCGCTTCAGCGAACTGTGGCCATCGTATCACCCGAGCTTGATTTAGCGGTGAGCCTGACAGGAAGCAGTGATGTATGGGCTTGTTGTCTTCAACCTCAGGGAGGAAAATGAGGCATAGAGGCCACAAAAGTCATGCCGAAAATTGCAGAAGTTGGTTGTGTCCATCGGGTCACCAAGACCCAAGCTCCATGCCAGCAGATTGGTTTGGCCAGGCCCCGGCGGTAGCAAAGTATCATTTCTCATCAAAATCACAACATGTTTGGTGTGCAAGACTCTCCCAAACACGCCGGAACATTTGATTGACCAAGACCAGCGAGCGGGTCCTGGCAGGGAAACATTGAGGAGTCGACGCGTTTTTGGCCTCCACAGACCCGAGGAACTTTTGTTTGAAACCGCACAGCATCATGATTTCAGATCCAACACGTACGGGATTGTCGGCGTGGAGTAAGACGCGTAAGGGCAGGCAAACTCCAACCAAGGATGACCCCAGACCATCCCGGCCGGGAATCAGACCCAAGCCCCATGGCGACTTGTGGGAACCCACCACCCACACTGTGGTCAACCCATGTATTCCATACACCCATATATAATCCAGCAACATCCTCCAGTACGGAGGTCAATAATACCAGTATTACCAGTGTTTCCATGGCGTGAATTTTGATGAATTAAGGTTCCAGTGTGATGCACCTTGAGCAGGTAACCGTTGTGGAAGATCGTGCAGTAGCTGGCTAACTATGAAAACACTCTGAACAGACTACCATCAGACTGAATGGTTCACCACCCCACATGTAATCATCGCTGCTATAATCCCCATAACCAAAGTAACTGACCCAGCCTGCACGGTTGCGATGGAGAATAAGGGTAGGGGGCACTGCTGCCAGAGGAGCTCCCTAGAAAGGTTAAGATTGCTAGTGCGTACTAGCAAATAGTCCTGTATAGGTATTTTCATTGTGTTTCAGTAAGTTTGGGGATGAGGGAGAGTCGTGCTCCACCACACATATTCAGCCCGTAATTTATATTCTTATTAAATATTCTGTAGTTGTCATGGTAACTCTGTACAGACCAGATAACTTGGCATTACCTGGTTAGCCGTTATTCAGGTTCCGTAATCCCGCCTGCTTTTAGTAAGGTGAGGCCAATCTGTTCCCCTGAGTACAGAGATTTTTTTGCAATTTTAAACCCATCTGTGAAGTGAATACACCACATACACACTAGGGGGGCATGTAAGCACACTTGCCCTACCCACGGCACCCAGGGAGCAGCTGGGGGTTAGGCCAATATGCAAGGCCCTTGATCAAGGCCCTTCAGTCGTTAACAGACGTACCAGTTGAGAGGAATCGAACCAGCAACCCTCCGGTTACAAGGCTGGTTTCCCCACTTCCCAGCCCACGACTGTCTTTAAAACCCCTGGGTGACTTTTGTATCCTGAGAAGACTTTTGTGGTGATGCTTCGGACTCACGGGGGGCGAGGGTTGAGTGTTGCTGTCCTCTGGTGGAGCTTTACACAGCAGTGTTCTCAAAACTGAGACCGCAGCAATGTGGGTAGAGAGTGGTCGCAAATGCGGATATATAGACTTCGAGGATACGGAAAACGGAGTCCCCACTCGTGATGTTCGTTGGGGGTTTAAATATGTCGGAAGTGGGTTCTTTGGTTGAGGTACCGTGTGGGTTGTATCGTCCCCTACACTTTCCTGTAGTGTATTACAAGTCTGACGAAAATGACCGTAGTGGGTCGCATCGCCCCCTACACTTCCTGTAGTGTAATTACAGTCTGTCAGAAATGACCGTGTGGGGGTCACATCGCCCCCTACACTTCCCTGTAGTGTATTACAGTCTGTCAGAAATGACCGTGTGGGTCGTATCGCCCCACCTACACTTCCTTGTAGTGTATTACAGTCTGTCAGAATGAACCGGTGTGGGGGGGCCGTATCGCCCCCTACACTTCCTGTAGTGTATTACAGTCGGTGTCAGAAGTGAGCGTGTGGGTCAATAATCAACAGCCCTACACTTCCTGTAGTGTATTACAGTCTGTCAAAATGACCAGTGTGGGTCGTATCGCCTCCTACACTCTTCCTGTATTGTAAATCACAGTCTGTCAGAATGACCGTTGTGGGTCGTATCGCCCCCTACACACTTCCCTGTAGCGTATTACAGTCTGTCAGAATGACCGTGGTGGGTCGTATCAACCCCTACACTTCCTGTAGTGTAGTACAGTCTGTCAGAATGACTGTGTGGGTCGTATCGCCCCCTACACTCTTCTTGTACGTGTAGTACAGTCTGTCAGAATGACCGTGTGGGTCGTATGGCCTCCCTACACGTTCCTGTAGTGTATTACAGGTCTGTTAGAATGACTCGTAGTGGGGTCGTATCGCCCCCTACACTTCCTGTAGTGTATTTACAGGTCTGTCAAATGACGGCGTGGTGGGTCGTATCGGCGCATCCTACACTTCACTTCCTGTAGGTAATTATATCACAGTCTGTCCCCACCTCCCCAGCAATGAGTCCGTCAGAATGACCGGGTGGGGTCGTATCGCCCCCTACGGGACTTCCTGTAGCGTATTACAGTCTGTCAGAATGACCGTGTGGGTCGTATCAACCCCTACACCTCCTGTAGTGTAGTACAGTCTGTCAGAATGACTGTGTGGGTCCCGTATCGCCTCCCGACTACACACTTCTTGTAGTGTCGTACAGTCTGTCCCCAAAAGGGGATGACCGTGTGGGGGGTCGTATGGCCCCCTACACTTCCTGTAGTGTATTACAGTCTGTCAAAATGACCGTGGTGGTCGTATCGCCTCCTACACTTCCTGTAGTGTATTACAGGTCTGTCAGAAATGACCCGGTGTGGGTCGTATCGCCCCCTACACTTTCCTGTAGCGTATTACAAGTCTGTCAGAATGACACGTGGTGGGTCGTATCAACCCCCTAACCTGCCTTCCTGTAGTGTAGTACAGTCTGTCAGAATGACTGTGTGTGGGTCGTATCGCCCCCTACACTTCTTGTAGTGTAGGTAACAGTCTGTCAGAATGAGCGTGTTGGGTCGTATGGCCCCCTACACTTCCTGTAGTGTATTACAGTCTGTTAGAATGACCGTGTGGGTCGTATCGCGCCCCCTACACTTCCTGTAGTGTATTACAGTCTGTCATAAAAATGAGTTGTTTGTGGGTCGTATGATCATTATGTTAGCACTTTTTTTTAAATGAACAATTAGAAGCCATATCAGATACAAAAAAACAGAGCAAACGAAGGTAAGAACTAAAAAAAGAATTTAATCATTATATTAAAAAGTGAATAACAATCATAGAAACAATATGGGATTGAAAGAAATGTGGTCTTCCGAAGAACAAAGGAACAGCAAACGGAGAAGCAGAAGGGAAAACCGAAAAAAAAAGAGTCAACTGAGGCCGCCGGTGTCGCACAGTCATCCTTTTCCCCCCCCTGGTTGGTTTGGAACTGTAACCACGGAAGTTAAACCAAAACCTTCAGCAGGTCTTTAGCAGCTGATTCCTCGCTGTTCCCGGCCAGTGTCTGAGAATCAAACAAGTGTCCACTAAAAGGCGGCAACGCTGAAAATCCACTGTTTCCTGGGTACTGCGTCTTGCATATCACCAATCCGGGGAAAAAAGTGCACAATCGTTTTTTCCCAAAAAAGTCCTCATTGCCGACCTGTTTTTATTCTTCTCTTTAAAAATCGGAAAAAATACACTATATCTTTGTAACAATAGCAGACGATAAATTCCTCTACACCATCAACAGAAGGGCAATTCTCACTAGTCGATCAAATATAGTACAGATCTATGCTTTGCACAGCAAGGATGAGTTTCTGCAGAGTGGTTCAAGTACACTAGGGAACTTAAACACTGTGTCCAACCCTCCCAGAGCTGGGTGGATTGATGGGTAATCGTAGTCCCGGGGGACGTCTGCTGTAGTGTTAAGCCGTGTGGGGAGAACTAGACGTGTGCATTTCCAGTAACAACAAGAAAAGGAAAAAGTGAGTACATGTGTAACCAAGACTCGTCCTTTCCACCACACGCGCCATCGGTCTGCGATTCAAGAGAACCCAGGAGAAAGGAAGAAGAAACAAAGGAGGGCGCTGGGGCACCACAGTCTTAACGTCTCGATCCTCGTCGTGCTCTTCTCGCTCTCTAAAAGCGTCCAAAAGAAGGCCAAAAATTAAAAGTCCCGTATTCCCGTCCCTCTTCGCCTCCGCATGGATGTGCAACCACAATGACAAATTTAAGTGGCTCGGATTAAATCCACATTGTGTTTCCCAACTATTCTGGAAACATCCATCTTTCTCTTTATATTACAGCATATTCCGCCGCCTCCGCCCCAGTCCAGCCCTTCGCTGGAAGGGGGATTCCGCTCGTCCCTCAAGCAGGCGCCTGCACAAATATAAATGAAATGTCAGTTGAAGTCCATCAGAGTGGTTTGGTGCAAAACGCTCCGCTCTATGGAAGCTCATGGCATGTGAATGGAAACCAGAATTAACGTCCACCTCACAGGAAGTTGGTACACGAAAACAGGAGTTATGCATATCCGGACATGAGTGTCGCGAGATTGACTGGCCTAAAACATGAAGGGTGAAGGGTATGTTTTTTTTTTTGATTTTTTTTAAACATGCATGCCGTTATAATCTGGCAGGTAGTCCCTAAAGGAACAGTTTTTTCCCATTGTCAACATTCCGTAATTATGGAAGACCGTTTCCTTCCGCCACTGCAGGAAAAAAATAGGCCATACAAGATCTCATAGATATGACTTACTATCTCAAAATATGGCTTACCATCTCATAATTAACGACATGGCACGTTCATATTCATGACTAACTCCATAATTAATGAACGTTACTATCCTCATAGATATGGCTTACTATCTCAAAAAACATGACTACCCACTCATAATTAAGATTTGGCACGTCATATTTATGACTATCTCATATTTATTACTTATTATCTCATTAGTTTATAACTTACTTATCTCAGAAATATGGCTTCCCATCTCATAATTACGACGCTTGGCACGTCATATGTCATGACGTATCTCATAATTATGACCTTATTATCTCATTAGATATGACTTACTATCTCAAAAATATGACTTACCATCTCAATTATTACCAACTTGGGCACAATCATATTTATGACTTATTATCTCATAATTTATAACTTACTATCTCAGAGATATGACTTTTACTATCTCATAATTATGGCTTACTATATGGCCTTTTCTTTCTTTAATTGGGCGAGAATAGGCCTTCCATACCATATAAACCTCATGCGAGGTTCACTGGTGGTTTTAGTAGTCAATATAATGTTTGTAAATGTGTGTTCCAGACATGGAGAACCCTGGTTCCCATCACCACCACTCTTAGCCCTTTCACGACTAATAAACAGCCCTGGTTCTTGAACTTGCTCTGGGCTTCCTGTACTCTTGGTGCCTACAGAAAACCAGCCTCTGCTTGCACTAGTTTTTATAGAAGCAAGAAACTGTCAACGCATACCACATCGGTCGTCAACAGGGGGCGCTGCGGCAGTGGTAGTAACACAATGGTAGCAAGATGGCGGAGCGTGGTGGATGACCTGCGAGGGTTTGGGCGGGTTATTCCAGAAAGGAGTGTGTTTATATCCAGAAAGAGGAATTGATTAAAAACTACTGGAGATAAAGAAACGTAGAAGAGTGTTCTTCCCAGCAGACCACTAGGTGGAGCCATTTGTTGCCTTCTCTGTCCTCACAAACCGACACGCCCTACAAGAAGTCGTCACGGTTTGTTCCACAGCCGGGAATTAACTTTCTCAGGTTCGTTCCCTTTTTTTTTTATTCCCCCATTATTGGTGGAAATGCGCCAAATGGATTCAAAGTTAGGAGCGCAAACTGCGGCGGAACCGGTTCCACCGTTGGTGGACAAAAGGCTATCTTAGCACTCCTCTTTACTACCGCTCTGGCAGCGCCCCCTGTTGAAGACGTTCTCGGCCTTTGATGTTACCTGGCTGATTTCCCTGGCACCAAGATTCAGGAAGCTGAGCCAGAGTCAAGAACATGGGAATGAACTTCCCAGGTTCCGACGTATTTTATTTTTGGTAGACATGCTGTGCAGCCTTCGACGGAACACGTTCCACATTGGTGTGGAAGAAGGGCTATATAAATTAGTCTCTCCACTGAATGACCCGGTGCCTCCAAAGTTGGTGGAATTCCTACTTTTTTAAGCGGTGTACCTTGCTTTAATAACTGAACAGCCCTGCCATTATAATATATTATATATAATATATTATTGGCAGGGCTGTTCAGTTATAAAGAGACAAGGTACCCTCTTAAAAAATAGGAATTCCACCAACTTTGGCAGCAGCCGGGTCATTCAGTGTGAGGACTAATTTTATATAGCCCTTTTCCACCAAATGTGGAACGGTTCCGTCGCGGGTGGCGCACATTCACCAAAAATAAATACGTCCGAAAAACCTGGGAAGTTCTTCCCGTGTTCTTGACCTGGCTCAGTGCCTTCCTGGACATCTTGGTGCCAGGGAATCAGCCAGCGGGTAACATCAAGGGAGACGGTCTTCAACAGGGGGCGCTAGCAAGAGCGGTAGTAAAGAGGAGTGCTAAGATAGCCTTTTTCCACCAACGTGAAAAACCGGTCTCCGCGCAGTTTGCGCCTCCTAACTTTTGAACCCTTTGGCGCATTTCCACCAATAATACGAACCTGGAAAGTTAATTCCCGGCTGGAACAAACCGTGACGACTTCTGTGGGCGTGTCGGTTGTTGAGGACAGAGAAGGCAACAATGGCTCCACCTAGTGGTCTGCTGGAGAACCTCTTCTACGTCTTCTTATCTCCAGTAGTTAATCAATTCCTCTTTCTGGATATAAACACACATCTGGAATAACAGCCCAAACCCTCGCAGGTCATCCACACGCTCCGCCATCTTGCTACCATTGTTTACTACCACTGCGCAGCGCCCCCTGTTGACGCCGATGTGGTATGCGTTGACGTTTCTTGCTTCCTATAAAAACTAGTGCAAGCAGAGGCTGGTTTTCTGTAGGCACCAAGATTTCAGGAAGCCAGAGCCAGTTCAAGAACCAGGGCTGTTATTAGTCGGAAAGGGCTAAGAGTGGTGGTGATGGGAACCAGGGTTCTCCATGTCTGGAACACACATACAAACATTATATTGACTACCTAAACCACCAGTGAACCTACGCATGAGGTTTATATGGTATGGAAGGCCATTCTCGCCAATTAAAGAAAGAAAAGGCCATATAGTAAGCCATAATTATGAGATAGTAAGTCATATTTCTGAGATAGTAAGTTATAATTATGAGATAATAAGTCATAAATATGATGTGCCAAGTTGTAATAATGAGATGGTAAGTCATATTTTTGAGATAGTAAGTCATATCTATGAGATAATAAGTCATAATTATGAGATAGTCATGAATATGACGTGCCAAGTCGTAATTATGAGATGGTAAGCCATATTTCTGAGATAGTAAGTCATATTTTTGAGATAGTAAGTCATATCTATGAGATAGTCCATAAATATGACGTGCCAAATCTTTAATTATGAGATGGTAAAGTCATGTTTTTGAGATAGTAAGCCATATCTATGAGATTGTAAGTCATAATTATGAGACTAGTCATGAATATGACGTGCCATGTTCGTAATTATGAGATGGTAAGTCCATATTTTTGAGATAGTTAAAAGTCATATCTATGAGATATTGTATGGCCTATTTTTTTTTTTTTCCTGGCGGTGGCGGAACGGTCCTTCCATAATACGGAATGTTTGACAAATGGGAAAAACTGTTCCTTAGGGACTACCTGCCATAGAACGGCATGCATGTATCCTTCCACCCTTCATGTTTAAGGCCAGTATCTCGGACATCCGTCCGGATATTCATAACCCGTTTCGTGTACCAACTTCCTGTGAGGTGGACGTCTGGTTCCATTCACTGCCATGAGCTTCCCTAGAGCGGAGCGTTTTGCACCAAACCACTCTGAATGACTTCAACTGACATTTCATTTAATTGTGCAGAGGCGTCTTTGAGGGACGAGCGGAATCCCCTTCCAGCGAAGGGGCTGGACTGGGGGGCGGCGGCGGGAATATGCTGATAATATTAAAGAGAAAGATGTTTTCAGATTAGTTGAAACACAATGTGGATTTTTATCCGAGCACTTAATTTGTCATGTGGTTGCACATCCATGCGGAGGCGCAAGAGGGACGGGAATACGGGACTTTAATTTTTTTGGCTTCTTTTTGGACCTAGAGCGAGAAAGAGCACAGAGGATGAGAACGTGAGACTGTGGTGCGAGCGCCCTCCTTTGTTTTTCTTCCTTCTCCTGGGTTCTTTGAATCGCAGACCGATGGCGGGTGGTGTAAAGACGAGTCTTGGTTACACATGTACTCATATTTTTCCTTTTCTTGTGTTACTGGGAAGCACACGTCTAGTTCTCCCACACGGCTTAACACTACAGCAGACGTCCCCGGGACTACGATACCCACAATCCCCCCAGCTCTGGAGGGTGACACAGTGTTTAAGTTCCCTAGTGTACTTGAACCCTCTGCAGAAACTATCCTTGCTGTGCAAAGCATAGATCTGTACTATATTGATACGACTAGTGAGCAATTGCCCTTCTTTGATGGTGTAGAGGATTATCGTCTGTATTGTACACAGATGATATGTATTTTTTCCCGATTTTTAAAGAGAAGAAAAACAGGTCTGCATGAGGGACTTTTTGGAACGATTGTTGCAAATTTTTTCCCGCTGGTATATGCAAACCAGTCCCAGGAAACGTGTGATTTTCAGCGTTTTTCCCGCTTTTAGTGGACACTTGTTTGATTCTCAGACACTGGCCGGGAACAGCGAGGAATCAGCTGCTAAAGAGACTGCTGAGGTTTTTGGTTGAACTTCCGTGGTTACAGTTCCAAACAACCAGGGAAAGGATGAGTGCGACACCGGCGGCTCAGTTGACTCTTTTTTTTTCGAGTTCTCCCTTCTGCTTCTTCCGTGTCTGTTCCTTGTTCTTCGGAACCTAACCATTTTCTTTAATTCCTTATTGTTCTATGATTGTTATTACTTTTAATATTATGATTAAATTCTTTTTGTTCTTCCTTCGTTTTGCTCTGTTTTTTTATGATATGGCTTCTATTGTTCATTTAAATAGTGCTACATAATGATAATACGACCCAACACTCATTTTTTTGACAGACTGTAATACACTACAGGAAGTGTAGGGGCGATATGACCACATGGTCATTCTAAAAGACTGTAAGACACTACAGGAAGTGTAGGGGGCCATACGACCCACACGCTCATTCTGACAGACTGTAACTACACTACAAGAAGTGTAGGGGCGATACGAACCCACACAGTCATTGCTGACAGACTGTACTACACTACAGGAAGTGTAGGGGTTGATACGACCCACACGGTCAGTTCTGACAGACTGAATACGCTACAGGAAGTGTAGGGGGCGATACGACCCACACGTCATTCTGACAGACTGTAATACACTACAGGAAGTGTAGGATGGCGATACGACCCACACGGTCATTTTGACAGACTGTAATACACTACAGGAAGTGTAGGGGGCCATACTACCCACACGTCATTCTGACAGACTGTACTACATCTACAAGAAGTGTAGGGGGCGATACGACCCACACAGTCATTCTGACAGACTGTACTACACTACAGGAAGTGTAGGGGTTTGATACGACCCACACGGTCATTCTGACAGACTGTAATACGCTACAGGAGGTGTAGGGGGCGATACGACCCACAAGGTCATTCTGACTAGGGACTGTGATACACTACAGGAAAAAAAAAAGTGTAGGAGGCGATACGACACCCACACGGTCATTTTTGGACAGACTGTAATACACTACAGGTAAGTGTAGGGGGCGATACGACCCACACGGTCATTCTAACAGGGACTGTAATACACTACAGGAAGTGTAGGGGGCCATACGACCCACACGGTCATTCTGGACAGACTGTACTACACTACAAGAAGAGTGTAGGGGGCGATACGACCCACACAGTCATTCTGACAGACTGTACTACACTACAGGAAGTGTAGGGTTTTGATACGACCCACCCGGTCATTCTGACAGACTGTAATACGCTACAGGAAGTGTAGGGGGCGATACGACCCACACAGGTCCATTCGGACCAGACTGTGATACACTACAGGAAGTGTAGGAGAGGCGATACGACACCCCACGGTCATATTTGACAGACTGTAATACACTACAGGAAGTGTAGGGGTTGATATGACCCACACGCTCATTCCTGACAGACTGTAATACACCTACAGGAAGCGTAGGGGGCGATACGGCCCACACGGTCATTCTGACAGACTGTAATACACTACAGGAAGTGTAGGGGGCGCATACGACCCACACGGTCATTCTGACAGACTTTAATACACTACAGGAAGTGTAGGGGGCGATGTGACCACACGGTCATTCTGACAGACTGTAATACACTACAGGAAGTGTAGGGGGCGATGCGACCCACACGGTCGATTTTGTCAGACTGTAATACACTACAGGAAGTTTAGGGGACGATAACAACCCCACACGGTCACCTCAACCAAAGAACCCACTTCCACATATTTAACCCCCAGAACATCCGAGTGGGGACTCCTTTTTCCGTATCCTCGAAGTCTAATAATATCCGCAATTGCGGACCACTTCTACCACTTGCTTGTCTAGTTTTTTGAGAACACTGCTTGTGTAAAGACTCCACCAGAGGACAGCAACACTCAACCTCCGGTGAGTCCCGCAGCATCACCACAAAGTCTTCTCAGGATACAAAAGTCACCCAGGGGGTTAAAGACAGTCGTGGGCTGGAAGTTGGAAACCAGCCTTGTAACTCGGAGGTTTTGCTGGTTCGATTCCGCTCAACGTGACTGTACGACTGAAGGGCCCTTGAGAAAGGCAACCTAACCCCAGCTGCTCCCTGGGTGCCGTGGGTAGGGCAAGTTGTCGCTTACTGCCCCCCTAGTGTGTATGTGGGTGTTTCAGCTTCACAGATGGGTTAAAATTGCATAAATTCTGTACTCAGGGAACGATTGGGCCTCACCTTACTAAAGCAGGCGGGATTACGGAACCTGAATAACGCTACCAGGTAATGCTAAGTATCTGGTCTGTACAGAGTTACCATGACAACTACAGAATATTTAATAAGAATATAAATTACGGGCTGAATATTGTGGTGAGCACGACTCTCCCTCATCCCCAACTTACTGAAACACAATGAAGGACAAATCGAAATCCTATACAGGACCATTGCTAGTAGCACTAGCATCTTAACCAGGAGCTCCTCTGGCAGCAGTGCTCCCCTCTTATTCTCCTCGCACCGTGCTGGCAGGAGTCAGTTATTTTGGTTATGGGGACTAGTAGCAATTGATTACATGTGGGGTGGTGAACCATTCCAGTGTGATGGTAGTCTGTTCTGAGTGTTCCATAGTTAGCCAGCTACTGCACGATCTTGCCCACGGTTTACCTGATCAAGGTGCATCACACTGGAACCTTAATTCAATCAAAATTCACTCATGGAATCACTGGTCATACTGGTATATGGACCTCCGTACTGGAGATGTTGCTGGATTATATATGGGTGTATGGAATACATGGGTGACCACAGTGGTGTGGTGGGTAGCACCGTCGCCTGGGCCTGGGTCTGATTCCCGGCGGGATGTCTGGGGTCCATCCTTGGTGGAGTTTGCCTGCCTCCTACGCGTCTTACTCCACGCCGACACTCCCGTACGTGTTGACTGAACTTCATGATGCTGTGCGGTTCAACAAAGTTCCTCGGGTCTGTGGAGGCAAAACGTGTGACTCCTCATGTTCCCTGCCAGACCCGTCGCTGGTCTTGGTCAATCAAAGTTCCAGGCGTGTTTGGGAGAGTCTTGCACACAAACATGTTGTGATTTGATGAGAAATGAGACTTTCTACCGCCGGGCCTTCCAAACAATCTGCTGGCATGGAGCTTGGGTCTTGGTGACCCGATGACACAACCAACTTCTGCAATTCTGCATGACTTTGTGGCCTCTATGCATCATTTTCCTCCCTGAGGGTGAAGACAACAAGCCCATACATCACTGTCCTGTCAGGCTCACCGCTAAATCGCAACGGCAAAGCAAATGTACGGTTTTCGGAGGGAGGGGGGGGGGGGTTTACTTCCGAAACGTAGTCCATCAGCCCAGGCGTGTCCAGGGTATGGTGGTTGGCTGGCCTTATCGCTGTACCTGACTATATGAGGTCACCCTGTTGGGCGTGGTCTCCATTCAGACCCGTGCTGTTGTGCTGGTAGCATCCTTAGCAAGTGAAGAGTGAAGTGTGTACCTCAGAAAAGAGTCGGATAGCAATTCAAGCAGTGGGAGGAGTTACAGAGGGGTCCGCATCTGTAGGGGTCCAGGAAGCAGGATGGTCCATAAATAATACCAGCTGTGTGCGGATGCTACCATGCAATGCTGTTTGGCGGCAGTGGCTAGGAGAAGGCACGCACCAGCTACAGGGTGAAGACTTGGAATACCTATATGCAACCATGAAGATAGTGATCCCAACCTCCAGCGAGCATTGGTTGTTCCTCCATGAGTCATCCTGTTAGTGCAGGCACCATCGGCATGACGGCTGCAACAACCACGCAGGACTACATGCACACAGACCGTTACCACGACTGTCCTTAACACCACGTCACCGGGGGGGGTGGGGGTCACCAAAGACTGCAGTTGGTGTCGTACCAGACTGTCATGGAGTGACTCAGAATGGCAGCGGGTCATCTTCAGTGACGAGTCCCGCTTTAGTCTTGGTGGAGACGCCCAACGAATCCGTGTGTGGAGGCACCGTGGTCAGCACCAAGATGAACGGTCTGTTGGGTCACACGTCCAGAAGGCCAGGTGTCACTTCACCTCTATCCTATTAGACACTCCCACCTTGCTGGTCCACCTTGTAGATGGACAGTCAGAGACGATAGCTCATCTGCTGCTGCACAGTGCAGTGCTGGTCATCCTCTAGTCCTGCATCAGTGGGCACAGGACGCTGCCCACAGGACGCTGCCCACAGGACGCTGATGGCTGGACAGTTTTGGTTGGTGGGCGATCCTTAGTCCAGCAGTGACACTGAGGTGTCCAGCAGCACTGCTGTGTCTGATCCACTCACACCAGCACCACCCACACTAACACACCACCACCACGTCAGTGTCACTGCAGTGCTGAGAATGATCCACCACCCACATCAAACCTGCTCTGTGGTGGTCCTGTGGGGGTCCTGACCATTTGAAGAACAGGGTAATACAGTACACAGAGAAACAGATGGACTACAGTCTGGACCTGTACACCTACAGAGTGTCCTGTACGGTCAGGGGAGCTGATAAGATGGACACCACTGAGTGCAGATACATGGAGGTGGACCTGATGACGTGGCTGGCCGGTTGAAGGTGCTACTATGATAAATGTATTCCAATAACTGGGAGGTTCCTACTATGAGAGTGTGTCTCCCAATGGGAAGTATTTAGACACACTTCTGAGAACAGTCTTCCGCAAGCCATTCCGAAGTCCTCGGAATAAACGATCCACCTGGGAAACATCGGTGACCTTTTTCCCCTCCAGGGCCGGTGGTTCCAGAGGGCACTGTGTTTCCCTTTGGTTTGATTATCTATCCCCTACTTACCCATCAGGAATCTATCTGCACGGAGCAGAACGCCGGAGGTCCACATCCACAATCAGAGAGGAGAACGCAGACAGGCGGAGCGATGGGCCTTGGTTGAGGGATACGGTGGCCCGCTGGATAGCTGCTGCCTTTAGGAGCGGGTTTGGTGTGAGGTGGTTCAGATGGTCTTTACAGTGGTGGTGATGGGAACCAAGGTTCTCCATGTCTGCAACACACCCATATACACTTTATTTGCTATCTAGAACCCCCAGTGGACCTACATATATACAGATCTTTAACCATCTGGTCCTGCTTTCGAAGTTTTTCAGAGGGACCGATTCTCATTAAGATCTGCGCTGTGAAAACAGACTGGCTAATTCCGGTTATTCCGATTTATGAGGGGGTCTTTACTACAAATATAGGCTTTGGATGTGAGTAAGAGGGTGGGGGGGGGGGGGGGGGGGGTGGTGGTTCTCTGAGGTGTGTGACATTCCTCACAAGAGTGAGAAAGGAATAAAAAGACCCTCTCTGGAAGTGTTAGTGTGGCTAACGGTGTTTGTTTTAGCCTGGTGGCTCTGTTTAACAGAGTGGCTCTGAGCTCGGCTGACTACCAGAAGGCCTAGGGAAGTTCCTAGGAATATCAGGAATCTCTCGATAGGAGTTTTCCGCACCCCGGACTGCTTGTTCTGGAATGTGTGTGTGTTTGTTCAAGTTATATACCATACAGCATAGTAGGAATGGTGGACTATGTGGAGAAATCCAGCGTTCCAGGCTGGGAAGGGCAATATCCGCACTTTCCATTCCCTTCCCAAGGAACCCAGCTGTCAGCGGTACATGGTGGATGTTCATCTTTAACCCAGGCTGAGGTTGCTTCCTGTTCACCAGCTTCCTAATCCAATGTTCCGTTCCACCTTAAACACTGCAGCTGGTACAGGCACCAGAATGTCCTGCAGCTCCATTTAAGGTGGAACAGAAAATTCCCAACACAAGCTGGAGAACCGGAACTCCAGCTCCACATCTTTAACAGGATCCCGGAACACCTTTAATCCTGCAGTCTGCACATTCCACTCCGGACAGATTCCCAAACCTCTCTGGACAATATGGAGCAGCTCCGGCTCAGCGTCATCTGACCACTGAAGAGACTGAAGAGAGGAGCAGCTCCACCTTTATTAGCACCACCACCCCAACAGCAGCCTGTAAGTAGCAGCCATGCTGTGTGATTGTATCCGTGTGTGGCGGTTGGAGCAGATCATCTTAAACTGAGAGCTCCACAGTGAGGATCAACTTTAATCTACTGTGTGTTGGTGTCCAGATGGAGCCAGTAGCTAGTACAGGGAACGTTAGCTACTAGCATTAGCATAGCTCACTAAATTGTATAAGGGCGGAGTTTATTTACACAGAGGCTCATTTTATATAGTCTGTTTCCTCATGGTGCTTCTGTGTGATCTTCTGGGGAAGGGGTCTTGCTGTAAACCAGCCAATCAGAGCAGAGCTCATCTAAATATTCATGAGGAGCTTACCAAAAAAGGGAAACAGCTTGTTTCATTCTAGAACCAGATCACAGGGGGGAAATGGGGACAGTGTAGAACCACATCTGGACATTTCTCACGCCACATAGGTTCTATATAGTAGATCAGAGAACATTTTAATACGCTGAGTAAATTAATTCAGTGGAATCTTTATTATCCGCTCCATGCACATCTAGTGTAGACTGTCTTTGTGATGTTAACAAAGTGGTTTATTATTATGCGTGTGCTTTTGCAGGCCTCAGTCTTATTTCATACTTTTAATTCATGCATTTTACTTAAACCCAGCCACGACACTTTAAACCAATAAAATATTTACTGGTTATAGAATTAATTAGAGCAGACAATCTTAATCTTAATTTTTTAGCAATTTATTTGTTTTGATTTTAATTTAAGAAATTTTATTTTAAGCAATTTTAAATTTTGAATTATTTTCTCATGAGTAATTCTGCTTCAATCAAATTATTATTATAATTTTTCTTTTTATTTTTCTAATTGTTATTATAATTAATTTCTTGTTTTTCCTTCTTATTTGACAGAGTGAACACCCGGGCTGTGAGCTATGAATCCGGCCTATCTGTGGGAATTTCAGGAAATCACCTAGATACTTTATCACACAGCAATCAGCCAATCAGAGCCCTCGGTTACATCAGAGCCCCCCAGCAGTAGAACGAATCCTGCAGTCCTGCAGCGATGAAGCCGCGCTGTCTGGCAGGTTGTGGTCGGCGGGCTGCGGACGAGGATGAGCTTGTGGGTGAGAGTGCACGTGTGACACCGTGCGGGTGACTGTTGTGCTCGCTCGGCGTTAGGAGAATTGGGTGAAAGGTCCCGTTTAGGGAATTTTACCCAGAGTTCAAAACACAAACCAGATGTGTGTGTGTCCTGCATTCAGCCTCTGCTCCACTCCTCCCTCACAATCACCCCATCACAATACCCCCTCCCACCCCCTCCTTACTTCTCCCCCATCTTTATAGCCCCTCTCCTCCGCTTCGCCCTCAGTAGCTCTCCTGCGAGCAGAAGTGAATGATGGAGAAGTCTGGGCTCGTTCTTCTGCTGCTGTGCGTGTGGGCCCTCAGCAGCCTCGCCCAACCTCCAGGTGAGTCCCTGTCAGTGCGAGTGTGCATGCATGAGAAGAGAGAGAGAGAGACAGAGAGAGAGAGAGAAAGAGAGAGAGAGAGAGAGAGAGAGAGAGAGAGAGAGAGAGAGAGAGAGAGAGTGAGAGTGCCTTGTTTAGAATCCATTATGAATTATTCAGAATCTTCTATATTGTGTTCAGTAATTCAGTATATACCATATAGATTATTCAGCAAATGTTGTTTTTCAGTACCCAGTATGATTTTATTTAGCCAACTGATATGATTTTTGCAGTATCCAGTATAAACTGTATCCAGTAGATCAAATATCTACTATTAATTAACTGCAGTAAATGTTTAGTATCCACTATGAATTATTCAGCATCCACTATGAATTATTCAGTATCTGCTATGAATTATTCAGTACCTACTATGAATTATTCAGTATCAACTATGAATTACTCAGTATCTACTATGAATTATTCAGTATCTGCTATGAATTATTCAGTACCTACTATGAATTATTCAGTATCTGCTATGAATTATTCAGTATCCACTATGAATTATTCAGTATCTACTATGAATTATTCAGTTTCCACTATGAATTATTCAGTATCCACTATGAATTATTCAGTATCTACTATGGGTTATTCAGTATCCACTATGAATTATTCAGTATCCATTATGAAATGTTCAGTATCCACTATGAATTATTCAGTACCTACTATGGATTTTTCAGTATCCACTATGAATTGTTCAGGACCTACTATGAACTATTCAGTATCCACTGTGAGTTATTTAGACTCCATTGTGAATAGTGTTATAGCCCGTATTTACTGGATGTCTCTCTGAGGGAGTGGCTGATATGTTTAGGGTGTGGACCTCTTTGGTTAAGGTTCTGTGTAGAAAGTGGAGAATGATCAGGAATGCGGGTCCATTCAAACGGCATGTTCTGACTTAACCCAACACCCCTGGCTCCCCCGCTCCACCCCCCAGCGCCCCTCCCTCTTATATACATTAGATGACCGCAGTAGGCCTTCAGCAGCAGGCCTTTCATCAGCACGCTGGAATTTCCTGGAAATCCTCAGGAACAGATTGTTTCAGGATGCTCAATCAGCCCCGCTTCCATATGGGATACCTCAGTCTACTCAAACACAAGTAATCAGGCCTTAGCGTCCGTAACCCCCACCTCCACCATCTCCATCTGGCAGCCCGGAGAACACGGCCGACCCCAGGATTCTTTACATTCTGCTCTTATCACTGGCAGGTCTTATCAGTGCCCTGTCGGCCTGCCTCTCTAAAGGATCATTAACCATTCCAGGGGTTATCAGATTCACAGAGCTTCACAGTTCCATAAAGAACCCCTGAGGAACCCCCCTGAGAGTGTGGGGCGGATGAGGGGATAGTTGAGTACCTGAAGGTGGTGTTCGATAGCTGTTGGTAACATATATCATGAGCACATCAAAACATCACTTTAAAGGTTTTCATATGACTACATTAATCATCCAGTATGAATTATCCAGCATCTACTATGAATTATTCAGTATCCACTATGAATTATTTAATATCCACTATGAATTATTCAGTATCTACTATGAATTATTCAGTATCTACTATGAATTATTCAGTATCCACTATGAATTATTCAGTATCCACTATGAATTATTCAGTATCTACTATGAATTATTCAGTATCCACTATGAATTATTCAGTATCTACTATGAATTATTCAGTATCCACTATGAATTATTCAGTATCCACTATGAATTATTCACTATCTACTATGAATTATTCAGTATCTACTATGAATTATTCAGTATCCACTATGAATTATTTACTATCTACTATGAATTATTCAGTATCCACTATGAAGTATTCACTATCTACTATGAATTATTCAGCATCTACTATGAATTATTCAGTATCTACTATGAATTATTCACTATCTACTATGAATTATTCAGTATCCACTATGAATTATTCAGTATCCACTATGAATTATTCAGTATCCACTATGAATTATTCACTATCTACTATGAATTATTCAGTATCTACTATGAATTATTCAGTATCCACTATGAATTATTTACTATCTACTATGAATTATTCAGTATCCACTATGAATTATTCACTATCTACTATGAATTATTCAGTATCTACTATGAATTATTCAGTATCTACTATGAATTATTCAGTATCCACTATGAATTATTCACTATCTACTATGAATTATTCAGTATCCACTATGAATTATTCACTATCTACTATGAATCATTCATTCTCTACTATGAATTATTCAGTATCCACTATGAATTATTCACTATCTACTATGAATTATTCATTCTCTACTATGAATCATTCAGTATCCAGTATGAATTATTCACTATCTACTATGAATTATTCATTTTCTACTATGAATTATTCAGTATCCAGTATGAATTATTGATTGTTTATATCTAATTAAGAGCTCTGCTCCTAGGTCTCCTCAGTTATGAATGGAATAATGTACGTTTAGACAGATTAGCTTATAAAGTGACGCTCATGTAAAATAAGGCCTAATAAATTCTATGTACAGTAACACATGCTGAAGGGTGTGTTTATTTTCTGAGTGTTTGGTATAAACGTTCAGGATAACTGTGCTGTGATTTGCTGTGTCCTGTAGCCGAGGTGACCGAACAGTGCCCCGATAGGATTCTGGGTAATGAGAGGAGGAGAACATGCCCTAAAAAGTGCCAGGAAGATAAAGACTGCGCCAACAAGCGCCAGTGCCTTTGTGACGGCCCGTGTGGACTCAGCTGCGTGGCCCCAGGTCAGACTCCATTAACATCACATCAGCACTTACATCCATAAACATCTGCAGCGGAATCAAAGAGGTCACAATGAACCGCACAGCTCAGGTTAACTCTTTATTACAAAACCACAACTTCATAAAACACGCCTTTCAATTCGGTGTACAGAGTGAGGGAGAGAGGGTTTGGTGTGAGGTGTGTACAGAGTGAGGGAGAGGGGGTTTGGTGTGAGGTGTGTACAGAGTGAGTGAGGGAGAGCGGGTTTGGTGTGCGGTGTGTACAGAGTGAGGGAGAGAGGGTTTGGTGTGAGGTATGTACAGAGTGAGTGAGAGAGGGTTTGGTGTGAGGTGTGTACAGAGTGAGGGAGAGAGGGTTTGGTGTGAGGTGTGTACAGAGTGAGGGAGAGAGGGTTTGGTGTGAGGTGTGTACAGAGTGAGGGAGAGAGGGTTTGGTGTGAGGTGTGTACAGAGTGAGTGAGAGAGGGTTTGGTGTGAGGGGTGTACAGAGTGAGTGAGAGCGGGTTTGGTGTGAGGTGTGTACAGAGTGAGGGAGAGCGGGTTTGGTGTAAGGTGTGTACAGAGTGAGGGAGAGCGGGTTTGGTGTGCGGTGTGTACAGAGTGAGTGAGAGAGGGTTTGGTGTGAGGTGTGTACAGAGTGAGTGAGGGAGAGCGGGTTTGGTGTGAGGTGTGTACAGAGTGAGTGAGAGAGGGTTTGGTGTGAGGTGTTGTACGAGTACAGAGTGAGAGAGGGGTTTGGTGTGAGGTGTGTACAGAGTGAGTGAGATGCGGGTTTAGTGTGCGGGTGTGTAACAGAGTGAGTGAGAGAGGGTTTGGTGTGAGGTGTGTACAGAGTGAGGGAGAGAGGGTTTGGTGTGAGGTGTTGGTACAGGGTGAGTGAGAGAGAGAGGGTTTGGTTTGGTGAGGGTGTGTACAGAGTGAGGGAGAGAGGGTTTGGTGTGAGGTGTGTACAGAGTGAGTGGAGAGAGGGTTTGGTGTGAGGTGTGTGTACAGAGTGAGTGGAGAGAGGGTTTGGTGTGAGGTGTGTACAGAGTGAGTGAGAGCGGGGTTTGGTGTGAGGTGTGTACAGAGTGTGGTGAGGAGAGGGTTTGGTGTGAGGGTGTGTACAGAGTGAGTGAGAGAGAGGGTTTTGGTGGGGTGTGTACAGAGTGAGGGAGAGAGGGTTTGGTGTGAGGTGTGTGTACAGAGTGAGGGAGAGCGGGGTTTTGGTGTGAGGGTGTGTACAGAGTGAGTGAGAGAGGGTTTGGTGTGAGGTGTGTGTACAGAGTGAGTGAGAGAGCGGTTTTTATTGGTGTGAGGTGTGTACAGAGTGAGTGAGAGCGGGTTTTGGTGTGAGGTGTGTACAGAGTGAGGGAGAGAGGGGTTTGGTGTGAGGTGTGAGGTACAGAGTGAGGGAGAGAGGGGTTTGGTGTGAGGTGTGTGTACAGAGTGAGGGAGAGAGGGTTCTTGGTTGGTGTGAGGTGTGTACAGAGTGAGTGAGAGAGGGTTTTGGTGTGAGGGTGTGTACAGAGGTGAGGGAGAGAGGGTTTTTGGTGTGAGTTAGGTGTACAGAGTGAGTGAGAGAGGGTTTGGTGTGAGGTGTGTACAGAGTGAGTGAGAGTGGGTTTGGGTGTGAGGTGTGTACAGAGTGAGTGAGAGAGGGTTTGGTGTGTGGTGTGTACAGAGTGAGTGAGGGAGAGAGAGGGTTTGGTGTGAGGTGTGTAACAGAGTGAGGGAGAGAGGGTTTTGTGTGAGGTGTGTACCAGAGTGAGGGAGAGAGGGTTTTGGTGTGAGGTGTGTACAGAGTGAGGGAGAGAGGGTTTGGTGTGAGGTGTGTAACAGAGTGAGGGAGAGAGGGTTTGGTGTGAGGTGTGTACAGAGTGAGAGAGAGGGGGTTTGGTGTGAGGTGTGCTACAGAGTGAGAGATGAGAGGGTTTGGTGTGAGGTGTGTACAGAGTGAGTGATCTAGAGGGTTTGGTGTGAGGTGTGTACCCCAGAGGTGAGTGAGAGCGGGTTTGGTGGAGGTGTGTACCAGAGTCTAAGGGAGAGAGGGTTTCGGTGTGAGGTGTGTACACGAGTGAGTGAGAGAGGTTTGGTGTGAGGTGTGTACAGAGTGAGTGAGAGAGGGTTTGGTGTGAGGTGTTGAGTAACAGCGTGAGTGAGGGGGTCTCTGTGTGAGGTGTTGTAGCTCAGAGTGAGGGAGACCCGGGTTTGGGGTGACGGTGTGTACAGAGTGAGTGAGAGCGGGTTTGGCGTGAGGGTGTACAGAGGTGAGTGAGAGAGGGTTTGGGTGTGAGGTGTGTACAGAAGGAGAGTAGAGGGGGTTTGGTGTGAGGGTGTTACAGAGTCTCAGGGAGAGAGGGTTGGTGTGAGGTGTGTACTCTCATGATGGAGAGAGGTGTCCTGTGGTACCTCAGGGTGTTGTACAGATCTCTGAGAGGCGGGTTTGTGTGAGGTGTGTACAGAGTGCAGTGAGGAGAGGTTTCCAGTGACTGTGTGTACAGACGTGAGGGAGGAGAGGGGTTCGTGTGATGAGGTGTGTAGAGAGTGAGTGAGAGCGGTTTGGTACCTGCGGTGTGTACAGAGTGACTCAGAGGAGGGTTTGGGTGGT
This sequence comes from Prochilodus magdalenae, assembly GCA_024036415.1. Taxonomy (NCBI): domain Eukaryota; kingdom Metazoa; phylum Chordata; class Actinopteri; order Characiformes; family Prochilodontidae; genus Prochilodus; species Prochilodus magdalenae. Next base: position 28,094 of record JAMWET010002381.1, read on the forward strand.
GACGGTTCACTGTGTACAGAGTGAGAGAGAGAGGGTTTGGTGTGGCAGGTGTGTACAGAGCTGAGGGAGAGATGGGTTTGGCTGTGAGGTGTGTACAGAGTGAAGTGAGAGACCCTTTGGTGTGCGGTGTGTACAGAGTGAGTGAGAGAGGGTTTGGTGTGCGGTGGGTGTACAGAAGTGTTCTCTCTCAGTGAGGAGAGCGTCTCTGGTACCTGTGAGTCGTGTAGAGAGTGAGTGAGAGCGGTTTGGTGTGAGGTGTTGTACCGAGTGAGGGGAGAGCGGGTTTGGTGTGAGGTGTGTACAGAAGTGAGAGAGAGAGGGTTTGGTGTGCGGTGTGTACAGAGTGAGGGAGAGAGGGTTTGGTGTGAGGTGTGTACAGAGTGAGTGAGAGAGGGTTTGGTGTGCGGTGTGTACAGAGTGAGTGAGAGAGGGTTTGGTGTGAGGTGTGTACAGAGTGAGGGAGAGAAGGTTTGGTGTGAGGTGTGTACAGAGTGAGTGTGAGCGGGTGTGGTGTGCGGTGTGTACAGAATGATTGACAGCTCTCTTTGGACAGGACGGACGTGCCCGTGGCCTCTTCCTCCTGGTGACCACTTCAGCGTGGTACTCCTCTCTCCGTCTCCCTCCTTCTCTGCTCTGCTGGAGGTCCGCTGCCACCCTGGCTACGCCATGGCCAACGGTCTGGATGCCATGATACGACGTTGCCAGGGAGACCGACAGTGGAGCGGCGATGAGCCTGTGTGCACAGGTAGGCAAAGCTGGTACTAGCTATCAAGGTCTAAAAGACTAGAGCTCTACAGGCTGTACGACCACAAGGGGGCGCTACAGGAGAGGGGTTTCTGATAAAGTGGCCGGTGGGGTGCACCTGTACAGCAGCGGTTTGGTGGACATAACAAGCTGACTTCTCTGTCCAACACTTATGTACTATTAGGACGTCCACAGCAGTGGGGAACCCTAACACGCTTGTCTAGACGTTCTTTACCTGTGCTCTCTTATTGGTTAGGACGTCCGGAGCTGGACTGTAGACCTTACATACTTAACTGGGAACCTGCCGGTCGAACTTTGAGTTACAGTTGCGGGAGAGAAAGATGTCCCTGTAGAGCTTCTGGAGGTTCTAGATATGTCAGTGACTGTGAGTCCACGTAATCCAGGGGCTAATCATGACTATTGGAGCTGTGCCCTAAATGTCTAAATGACGAGGACACCTGTGCGACACCTTTGTACCTAAACGTTTCTGGAATCTGGAATTTTATCCAGTTCCTCCGTACGGAACCGCTCCATCTCTGGAATTTGGGTGGGTTTCCTCCCACCAGCTGCTCACTTCAGGTGGACTAAGGTCAGGACTTTGACTAGGTCCTTCCAGAACATAACCTTTATTCTTCTTTACCGGTTCTCTGGTAGGACGTCTTGTGTGCTTCTGCATGACCCAGGTTCTCCTGAGGTCCAGAACACGGACAGATGTCCGGATGTTCTCCTTTAGGATTTGCTGGTGTAGTTCCGAACTCACTGTTCCATCAGGGATGGTGAGCCGTCCTGGCCCAGACGCAGCAGAACAGGCCCAAGCCTTGATACTACCACCACCATGTGTCTCCGTTCTTCTCATTAGACCAGAAAGATCCCATCCGCCCAGAGAACAATGTTCTAGCTATTCTGGCTCGTCCATGTGCAGACGGGCAGCAATGTTCTTTAGGAGAGCAGTGGGGTTCCCCCCGCAGCCCTGCCATGCCCACCGTTGTTGTTCAGTGTTCTCCTGATGGTGGACTCAGGAACCCTGGGTTCCTTAGTGACCTCGCAGACTATTACATGCCTTGATCGTGGAGATCGTGGAGTGATTGTTGGCGGTCCACTCCTGGTGAGTGGTCTAGAACCTTCTCCATTTGTACATGGTCTGTCTGACTGTGGCAGGTGGAGTCCACATTGTTGCCATTGTTGTCCATTCCTAACTACTGGACACCGGACTACAGCTCACATTGGGAGTCAGTGATGTATCTAGAACCCTGGAATTGTAAACCAAATTCCATTGATCACTTCCTAATTATGTTGGCCACACCAGTGTTCAGGCTTACATCCCAGAACTGGACCGTTGGTTCCAGATTTGGTGGATGCCTTCCCAGGCATTCCAGGCGTTCCAGGTAGCTCCCACAGATTTCCAAAAGGAGTCAGATCTGGCCAGTCCGGATGTGTGAATGCTCCGGAATGCTCTTCATGCCACAGTTACAGCCCTGTGAACAAGAGAATTGGAATCATGTCGGACCACAGGGGCCGGAATGTTCCTGGGTGAGATGATGAGTGAAGGGGAAACCAGGTCGTGCAGCAGTTCAGATCTACCTCAACCAGAGATCCCATTCCCAGCTAGTTCAGCCCACCCCCCCGGAACATCACAGGGGGTGCTGAGGGCTGCCCTCTGCTCGTACTGGTATCAGAGCGTTGGTCTGTACTGACACACGCGCGTGCCCACATGTGTACGGGAGATATTTCCAGGAGCTGCTTCCAGAGCGGAGCAGTGGGCGTTTAGAGTGAGCCCTACAACACCTGCAGCTAAGGAAATCAGCGAGATGGAGCAGCACAATGTGACAGAGTATCCCTCTATCCGGGACGTCCTGTCAAGAAAGCAGTGAAACTAGAGCGAGCGCAGATCTCAACTGAGGGAGTCTCTCGACTAGACGTCTGAGGAGAGAGATACATCTCTCGAAGACTCTAAGAGTCTCTCTCTCATCCCTAAATCAGAGAGACATGTCTGACGACTAGCTCACCTCTCTACAGAATCATCTCTCCTCTCCTGAGAGGAGAGGTCTTGACGAGAGAGTCTTTCTTCTTTCTCTCCTATCGCTCGCTCATCCTATCTCGCTTTGAAACGCGCGAGCTAGCCTCTCTCTCGCTTCTCTCCCTCTCGAGCTCGTCTCTCTCTGTCCCTCTCATTTCTCCCTGCGTAAGAGGGTATCGAGTCCTCCCGTCTGAGACAGAGCTCCCTCTCTGAGAGACAGTCCCTCTCTATCTCTCTCTTTCTCTCTCTCAAACTCCCTGAGGTAGCGCACGCGAGCCTCCCTCTCTACTCTATCTCTGAGCAGTCTCTCTCTCTTTCTCTCCTACTGTCTCTCTCTCTTTCTCTCAGAGACCCTCTCTATCAATACTCTCTACCTTCACTCACTATCTCTCTTTCTCCTCTGTTCTCTTTCTCCTGCCTACTTTCTTCTCATCCTCTTCCTCCTCTCTCTCGCCTCTATCCCTCGCTCCTCTCTCTTCTACTCCTCTCTCTCCCACTACTCCCTCCTATCGCAAGTCTCTCTCTCACACTTCCTCCCCTCTCAGTCTCTCTCTTTCTCTCTCTCTCTCATCCTCTCTTACCCTCTCTTCCTCTCTCTCTCATTCCCTGTCTCTCTCATCCTCTCTCACTCTCTCTCTCTCTCTCACTCCCTCTCTCTCTCAGTCTCTCTCTCTCTCTGTCCCTCTCTTACTCTCTCTCTCTCACTCCCTTTCTCTCTTTCTTCCTCTCTCTCTCTCTCTCTCTCTCACTCCCTCTCTCTCTCAGTCTCTCTCTCTCTCTCTCTCTCTCTCTCTCTGTCTCTCTCTCCCCCTCTCTCCCTCTCTCCCTCTCCCTCCCTCCCTCCACCAGTCTCACCAGTAAAGTCACCCACACACATTAGAGCCTGTCAGATCTGACTCAGTAGAACGTGTGAACAGATCAGAGCAGATGGATGATCCGAGGCAGCAGCGTTTAAACCGAAGCTGTAGGCTCGGCCTATTCATCTGTGCTCCGTCCCACCTACACGCGCACGCCCACTCGCTCACCCATCTGCCCACCGTTACCAGTCTCACACCAGTCTGCGTGCGCATTCCCCGTGTCCTCTGTCCTTACCTCAGACTGTAACCGAAGCGTGGCTCGCACCTGTTCCGTTTCAGCAGCTCTCCTCGGCTAACGGCAGCACAAGCGGAGCGGTTACTGACACGGCGAGCCTTGGCACGCAGCGCCTCTGCGAAAACTGGCCTCAGCAACACGGAATTTTAATCATCCCGGATATACTTATAGTGATGATTTCATAATCCTCCAGATCCTCACCAAATCTTCAAACTGAGCCACTGCACTCAGATAAGCAGAGAGGCCTTGGAGAACCAGGGGTCCCCATGTCTAGAACACACATATAGACATTTATCTAAACCACCAGGGAACCTACACGTGTCCTCTGGGTGTTTATTTGGAATACTGATGATGGAAAACCTGGGAATAACATGTTTCTGTGGGGACTACTTTTTGCCTCATAGCATCCCGCAGCATGTATCCCTCCACCATGAATGGAACAGTGCATAGACCGCATTGGGAATGATGATGTTAGGCTTATGTGCGGTAACAACGCTCCCATTTCCCCCCTGTGATCTGGTTCTAGAATGAAACAAGCTGTTTCCCTTTTTTGGTGAGCTCCTCATGAATATTTAGATGAGCTCTGCTCTGATTGGCTGGTTTACAGCAAGACCCCTTCCCCAGAAGATCACACAGAAGCACCATGTGGAAACAGACTAAATAAAATGAGCCTCTGTAAATAAGCTCCGCCCTTATACTATTTAGTTAGCTATGCTAGTTAGCATGGCGCTAATGCTAGTCGCTAGCGTTCCCTGTGCTAGCTACTGGCTCCATCTGGACACCAACACACAGTAGAGTAAAGCTGATCCTCACTATGGAGCTCTCAGTTTAAGATGATCTGCTCCAACCGGCACACACGGATACAATCACACAGCATGGCTGCTACTTACAGGCTGCTGTTGGGGTGGTGGTGCTAATAAAGGTGGAGCTGCTCCTCTCTTCAGTCTCTTCAGGGTCAGACGCTGAGCGGAGCTGCTCCATATTGTCCAGAGAGGTTTGGGAATCTGTCCGGAGTGGAATGTGCAGACTGCAGGATTAAAGGTGTTCCGGGATCCTGTTAGAGATGTGGAGCTGGAGTTCCGGTTCTCTAGTGTGTTGTGGGAATTTTCCGATCCACCTTAAATGATGCTGCAGGACATTCTGGTGCCTGTACCAGCTGCAGTATTTAAGGTGGAACGGAACATTGATGAACATCCACCATGTACCGCTGACAGTCGGGATCCTTAGGATGGGAATGAAGAGTGCCGTCATCCCCTTCCCAGTCTGGAACGCTGGAGTTCTCCACATGGTCCACCATGTTGGTTCTGTAGCTCTGTTGTGGTTCTATGTAAATGCTGGGGGTGTGAATATTAATGAGTCGGTTCTGTAACAGTTTAGGATTTGGGAATCGGCCTGTTTTCCCGTCCTCTTTTGGGAATGCAGGATTTGTATCAGTGTTTGAGCTTCACAGTACGTGGGTTCTAGATACTGAACTCTCCTTATTACACCATCACAGTGCACATACAGTGAGTGGCACAATTAAAGGGCCCATATAATGGATCCTAGCCTCACTTTAAAGGTCATATACCGACACTGTTGAAGCTCCAAACTGTTTCCGCCCACTCACACTGAGTGTTTCAGCTTCATACGATCCAAGGGGGCCAATCAAAACAGAGCTCATTTACATATGCTAGAAGTCTTAAAGGGACAGTAATGAAAGGTTAAAAATATTTTAATGGAACCCATGAATTTATATATAACAGCAAATCTGTCTCTCTCAATGAATTTATATCTATCTTTCGGTCTCTTCTTCTCTCTTCTCTCTCTCTCCCCCACCAGCACTCGCCCCCACTCTCACCTAGCACTCCCGCTCTCGCTCTCTCCCGCTCCCTGCCTCTCTCTCCCTCTCTCTTTCTCCCTCTCTCTCTCTCTCTCTCCCTCTCTCTTTCTCCCTCTCTCTCTCTCTCTCCCTCTCTCTCTCTCTCTCCCTCTCTCTTTCTCCCTCTCTCTCTCTCTCTCTCCCTCTCTCTCTCCCTCTCTCTTTCTCCCTCTCTCTCTCTCTCTCTCTCTTTCCCTCTCTCTTTCTCCCTCTCTCTCTCTCTCTCCCTTTCTCTTTCTCCCTCTCCCTCTCTCTCTCTCTGCCTCCCTTTCTATCTTTCTCCCTCTCACTTTCTCTCTCTCCCTCCCTTTCTTTCTCTCCTTCTCTCTGCCCCTCTCTCCTTCTCTCTGCCTCTCTCTCTCTGCCTCTCTCTCTCTTTCTCCTTCTCTCTTTCCCTCTTACTCCCACTCCCTCATTCTCACTCTCTCACTGTCACTCTCACTCCATCTCTCTCTCTCTCTCTCCCCCCTCTGTCTCTCTCTCCCCCTCTCTTTCTCTCTCTCCATCTCTCTCTCCCTCTTCATCTCTCTCTCTTTCCCTCTCACTCTCTCTTTCTCTCTCTCTCCCTCTCTCTCTCTCTGCCTCTCTCTCTCTCTCTCTCTTTCTCTCTCTCTCTCCCTCCCTCTCACTCTCAATCTCTGCCTCTCTCTCTCTCTCTCTCTCTCTCTCTCTCTCTCTCTCTCTCTCTCTCTCTCTCTCTCTCTCTCTCTCTCTCTCTCTCTCTCTCTCTCTCTCTCTCTCTCTCTCTCCCTCTCTCTCAGAGGGCAGTGTTGTGGTGAAGCCTGCTGTTCCTGATGCCAGCGCTTCCTGCCCTCTCCCTGAGGATGAGCAGCTGTCAGTGGAGGGCACTGCTGCAGTAGGAGCCACCATCCAGTACCAGTGTGCCGCCGGGTGAGCGACATACAGTAATGGTGGAGCAGAGAATCCTGTCTTTCATATTCCTCAGCTTTTCTCATCCCTCCCTCCCTCTCTCTCCCCGCGCAGATCCATGCTGGTTGGAACCAGTGAAAATGCCTGTCAGGAGAACCAGACGTGGCGATACCCTCACCCCATCTGTCAGCGTAAGTGTCTGTGTGTGAGGCATAGTGACATTTTCCATGTGCCAGCTCAGGTGGGGATTTGAACCCAACACCTTCTGTCTGAATCCCCTCCCTGTAGCTACACTCGGTGTCCCTCTTATCAGCTCCCCTGACCGTACAGGACACTCTGTAGGTGTACAGGTCCAGACTGTAGTCCATCTGTTTCTCTGTGTACTGTATTACCCTGTTCTTCAATGGTCAGGACCCCCACAGGACCCCCACAGAGCAGGTATGATGTGGGTGGTGGATCATTCTCAGGACTGCAGTGACACTGACGTGGTGGTGGTGTGTTAGTGTGTGTGGTGCTGGTGTGAGTGGATCAGACAGCTGACATTGAGAATCGTCCACCAACCAAAAACTATCCAGCCAGCAGCGTCCTGTGGGCAGCGTCCTGTGGGCAGCGTCCTGTGGGCAGCGTCCTGTGGGCAATGTCCTGTGGGGCAGCGTCCTGTGGGCAGCGTCCTGTGGGGCAGCGTCCTGTGGGCAGCGTCCTGTGGGCAGCGTCCTGTGGGGCAGCGTCCTGTGGGCAATGTCCTGTGGGGCAGCGTCCTGTGGGGCAGCGTCCTGTGGGCAGCGTCCTGTGGGGCAGCGTCCTGTGGGCAGCGTCCTGTGCAGGACACAGCATCCTGTGGTGGGCAGCGGTCCTGTTGTGGGCAGGTCCTGAGGACCAGTCATAGTGTGGCAGCGTCTCCTGTTACTGGGGGCAGCATCAGTGGGGGCAGCGGTACAGTGTGGGCAGCGTCCAGCATCAATGTCCTGTTGGCTTTGGGCAGCCTTCCTGTGGGGCAGCGTCACTGTGGGCAGCATCCTCTGTGGGCAGCGTCCTGTGGTGGCAGCGTCCTGGTGGGCACAGTCCTGTGATACGCAGCGCTGTGGGGTCCTTTTCCTGTGGGGGCAGCGTACCTGTGGGCAAGCGTCCTGTGGGCAGCGTCCTGTGGCAAGCGTCCCTGTGGGGGCAGCGTCCTGTGGGGCAGCGTCCTGTGGCAGCGTCCTGTGGGCAATGTCCTGTGGGCAGCGTCCGTGGGTCGTGGACTTGTGGGGCAGCGTCCTGTGGGCCCTGGCTGGGCAGCGTCCTGTGGGGCAGTGTCCTGAGGGCAGCGTCCTGTGGGCAGAGCGTCCTGTGGGCAGCATCCTGTGGGCCAGAGTCCTGTGGGGGCATCGTTCCTGTGGGGCAAGTGTCCCTGAGGGCAGCGTCCTGTGCTGTGGTGGGCAGACGTCCTGTGGGGGATCATCTGTGGGCAGAGTGTTGTGGGCAGCGTCCTGTGTGGGCAGCGTCCTGTGGGCAATGTCCTGTGGGCAATGTGCCACGCGTCCTGTGGGGCAGCGTACTGTGGGGCAGCGTACCTGTGGGCAGCGCTCCTGGTCATGTCCTGGGGGCACAGCGTGCCTGGTTGGGCAGCGTCCTGTGGCAGGCAGATGGCGCGTCCTCGTGGGCAGCGTCCTGTTGGGGCAGCCGTCCTGTGTCCTATGGGCAGGGCTTCCTGAGAAGGACTAGAGGATGACCAACACTGCACTGTGCACGCAGCAGATGAGCCTATCGTCTCTGACTGTCCATACTACCAGGTGGAGCAGCAAGGTAGGAGTGTCTAATTAGTACAGTGGACCGTGAGTAAAGGACACAGTGTCTCAACATTTGTGATCCCAGCAGCACATTGCACTGTGTCTGGAGTCCACTCACACAGCGACCACCCACACCTAACATCCACCACCGACCACTTCAGATGTGCACTCGGCAAGTGCGGTGAGAATGATCACAACCACCCTCTGTTGGAACCTCCTGAATGTTATTCCGCAGTGGGTCGCACCTCCTGGCGTCCTGTAAGGCCTCCACGCGCGGGATGGGGGTCCTGACCCATGAGAACAGGGTAGTAAGAGTACACAGAGAAACTAAGATGGGGACTACAGGAGGCCCTGGTACATTCTCCTACAGAGTTGTCCCTGTATGGGAATCAGTGGTGGTGGGGAGCCTGATGGAGTGGACTAGGTGTCAGAGGTGATAATGGAGGGGTGCTATCGTTATGGGAGGAGTGAGGGAACTACTGCGTCTGTCAGAGCGTCTGTGCGTGCATGTGAATGAGTGTGCCGGAGCACTTCCGCTACAAACTATAGGGAGAGCTGCTGGAGCCAGAGACTGTGTGGGAGGACACGTAGGAGGGGAGGACATTATGTGAGAGTGTTTGTAGGAGCGTTATGGCAATAGGCTAAAAATACCCCTCCACAATGCTCGCTAGGCATCGCAGCGGTTTGGTGCAGCAGAACAGCGGTGCTGCGGTTAGTCACGGCGGTGGTCCGAGTGGAACGGGTGTTCCTGTGGAACAGGTGTGAATATGGAATAATGACAAGAGGAAAAATCAACCGAACCAGTAATCCAGGACACAGCCATAACGGCTCCATTCGGTCCCTGTACAGTTACCCCACACTGGTGGGTGTGGTTGTCTTTACAGGGTCTGTATAACTGGATATAGAGCCTGTCACCTGATTTGATGATCCATGCAGTGATCCAGTGTACCAAATACTCAGGCAACATCCACCTCCTCCACTTCTGATGAGCATCTGGAAGGTTTCCTGGGCTATGCTGCCCTCTGTTGGAATTGAATGTTATTACATGTCTGCTCCTGGCTTTCCTATATGGAAATCCTTATCTGCCATCTAGTGGTTACTAAATGACACTGCAGTCATGGGTGGTAGGAGGTAACCTAAGGCCCTGGCATTCATTTCTCCTGGCGCAGTTAGCCCATCAAATGGGAATCCTCTCCCAAACCCGGATGGTGTTCTACCGCAGTCAGATGTTCTAGAGTACAGGTGGAGCTATCTCCATGGTGTACTGGAGATACCCGGATGGTGTTCTACCGCAGTCAGATGTTCTAGAGTACAGGTGGAGCTATCTCCATGGTGTACTGGAGATACCGGTGAGGTGTTCTACTCAGTCCAGATGTGTTAGTCTAGAGTACAGGTGGAGCTATCTCCATGGTGTACTGGAGATACCCGGACAGTGTTGTCTAATACACTCAGTCAGAGGTGACATAGCGGTGGAGCTACAGGTGGAGAGCTATGTTTCTACTCGTCAGTTCTAGTGTACAGGTGGAGATCTTCATGGTGCAGGGGTGGTCCTGTTCTACCCCAGTCAGAGGTTCTAGTGTACAGGTGGAGCTATCTTCATGGTGTACTGGAGATACCCGGATGGTGTTCTACTCCAGTCAGAGGTTCTAGTGTACAGGTGGAGCTATCTTCATGGTGTAGTGGAGATACCGGATGGTGTTCTACTCCAGTCAGATGTTCTAGTGTACAGGTGGAGCTATCTTCATGGTGTACTGGAGATACGCGGATGGTGTTCTACTCCAGTCAGATGTTCTAGTGTACAGGTGGAGCTAAAGTTCATGTGTACTGTAATCCAATCATTTGCCCCGCCGGCCTCACCCGCTCTCAGTCCTGACTCCACTCATAGAAGATGGCCGGGGGGTACACTGGGGAGCTAAATACAGCAAAACACTCCGAGTATAACTGTGGGTGTCGGATTGTAGTGGTGTGGTTTGTTCATCAGAATGAAGCCTCAGAAAGTTAAATATTACAGGTCTGAAGATCCAGTAATAAAAGATTCAGAACTAGCTTTAGAAGATCAGGTTTTAGAGTGAAGTAGCCGAGGTGAGCTAACCGTATAGGCTAACCGTAATCTCAGGGGGAGACTCAGTGAGCAGCGTTAGCAGCAGCTAGCTCTAAACAGTGGATACAGTAATAACAGCTCTGAGGTAAATGTGAGGTAACTGGTCATGTGACTGTATTAGTATACTACACTGTAGGTCAGAACCTGTTATGGTAGCATGTACTACACACAGGGGGCGTATACAGTGTGCGGTACATACGACTGTAGTGTGCAGTGTCTAAAGAGATTCCTGTTGATGTCCCGTAGGTGTGTCCTGTCCCCCGCCGCTGGAGGTGGACCGTGGCTACTTGGTGGCCGTCCAGAAAGCTGAGTATAAAGTGGGAGACACCATCTACTACCTCTGTAAGAAGACCTATCTGCTGGATGGACCTAACCAAGTCACGTGTCAGCCAAATGGCACGTGGAGCACTGTGCCTTTCTGCCGTGGTAAGGACACTCGTTTCTTACTCTGTTTGTTTTCCTTGTTTGCAAAAGTCAGTGTGCTACTGTTACAACCGGCAAGACCGGCAGGTAATAACTGAGGTATGAAAAAACAGACATACGCAAATACCGGAAATTACTGAATTAAATATCCACTATGAATTATTCAGTATCCACTATGAATTATTCAGCATCTACTATGAATTATTCAGCATCCACTATGAATTATTCAGTATCCACTATGAATTATTCAGCATCCACTATGAATTCTTCAGTATCCACTATGAATTCTTCAGTATCCACTATGAATTTTTCAGTATCCACTATGAATTATTCAGTATCCACTATGAATTTTTCAGTATCCACTATGAATTATTCAGTATCCACTATGAATTATTCAGTATCCACTATGAATTATTCAGTATCCACTATGAATTATTCAGTATCCACTATGAATTATTCAGCATCCACTATGAATTATTCAGTATCCACTATGAATTATTCAGCATCCATTATGAATTTTTTCAGTGAATTATTCCACTATGAATTATTCAGTATCCACTATGAATTATTCGGTATCCACTATGAATTATTCAGCATCTACTATGAATTATTCAGCATCCACTATGAATTATTCAGTATCCACTATGAATTATTCAGCATCCATTATGAATTATTCAGCATCCACTATGAATTATTCAGTATCCACTATGAATTATTCACCATCTACTATGAATTATTCACCATCTACTATGAATTATTCAGTATCCACTATGAATTATTCAGTATCCACTATGAATTATTCAGTATCTACTATGAATTATTCGGTATCCACTATGAATTATTCAGTATGTACTATGAATTATTCAGTATCCGCTATGAATTATTCAGTATCCACTATGAATTATTCACCATCTACTATGAATTATTCAGTATCTACTATGAATTATTCAGCATCCACTATGAATTATTCAGTATCCACTATGAATTATTCAGCATCCATTATGAATTATTCAGCATCCACTATGAATTATTCAGTATCTACTATGAATTATTCGGTATCCACTATGAATTATTCAGTATGTACTATGAATTATTCAGTATCCGCTATGAATTATTCAGTATCCACTATGAATTATTCACCATCTACTATGAATTATTCAGTATCTACTATGAATTATTCAGCATCCACTATGAATTATTCAGTATCCACTATGAATTATTCAGCATCCATTATGAATTATTCACCATCTACTATGAATTATTCAGTATCCACTATGAATTATTCAGTATCCACTATGAATTATTCAGTATCTACTATGAATTATTCGGTATCCACTATGAATTATTCAGTATCCGCTATGAATTATTCAGTATCCACTATGAATTATTCAGTATCCACTATGAATTATTCAGTATCTACTATGAATTATTCGGTATCCACTATGAATTATTCAGTATGTACTATGAATTATTCAGTATCCGCTATATATACTATTTTATGTTTGTGCTTCTGTCCTTCCAGCCCGCTGTCCAATCCCAGCACACAGGAGCAGGGTGATAGTGGGCGGGGCTAAGCGCTGGCCCTATGATTTGACGGACGGGATGGTCACTCACGGGGAGAACGTAACGTTCTTCTGTAAACACCCACAAAAGCACTGCAGCTTCACAGCCACGGCCACGTGCTTCGACGGACAGCTCACCGCACCCAGCTGCTACCTCGGTCAGTGCCACACACGCGGAACAACCTCACAGCCCTCAAACCATCATCCCACACACATCATACCGCACGTACAGCGAACACCAGCCTGATCCCTGTATCCGTCTCTCTCCAGACCCCACCTGGTTCCAGTATAAGCTCTACCCCCACCGCCTGGTGTCCGAGATTGATCCGTGTGACCCCGCTGACCTGGAGGACGCGCGGCAGTGAGGCTGCTCTCGCTCTGGTCCTGGGCCCTGTTAACAAAAGGAACTGACTGTTTGAAGGCCTTCCATTGTCCTTCACGCTGAGCCCCGGGGCAGAGACGCAGCGGCAGCATTTCGCCAGCCTCCATTCAGTGCTGTTCCTTGAAACCCGCGTGGTGCACACGCTCGGAGGCGAACCGGACTTGAGGAAGCGTTCCCACACGGTCCAGTGAGAAGTTTTAATGGAGAGAGGAACGTGTTCAGCTGAGCACCCACTCCATACCATACTGACGAGGTTATATCAAACTGAATCAGCAGATGGATTATTACGAATAACCTACGGAGTGGATATACATATATACGTATATGTGTGTGTATGAGTCGAGTTCTCTTTGTTCCACTGTATGTTTTGTTCTGCTGTTTGTTTCTCACATATAAAGTCACATGACTACGTAGCTGATGTTGCTTTAGTCCCAGAACGTTTGCTAACAGTTGCAGCTAAAGCCAAAATCTAAATTCTGTATTCACATGCTGCCCCCCTGTGTGTAGTACCCAGTACAATACCAACCTACAGTGTAGTATACTAATACAGTCACATGACCAGTGACCTCACATTTACCTCAGAGCTGTTATTACTGTATCCACTGTTTAGAGCTAGCTGCTGCTAACGCTGCTCAGTTCCCCTGAGATACGGTTAGCCTAGCGGTTAGCTCCCCTCGGCTACTTCACTCTAAAACTGATCCTCTAAAGCGAGTTCATCTTTTATTAATCTTCAGACCTGTATATTTAACTTTCTGAGGCTCATTCTGATGAACACACACCCACTACAATCACTACACCCACAGTTATACTCGGAGTGGGCTGCGTTTAGCCCCCCAGTGTTACCCGCCGCCATTTTCTCTGGCTGAAGCAGGCTGAGAGCTGGTGAGGCCGCGGTGCATGATGGGATACAGTACACCATGAAGATAGCTCCACCTGTATACTAGAACATCTGACTGGAGTAGAACACCATCCGGGTATCTCCAGTACACCATGAAGATAGCTCCACCTGTACACTAGAACATCTGACTGGAGTAGAACACCATCCGGGTATCTCCAGTACACCATGAAGATAGCTCCACCTGTATACTAGAACATCTGACTGGAGTAGAACACCATCCGGGTATCTCCAGTACACCATGAAGATAGCTCCACCTGTACACTAGAACCTCTGACTGGAGTAGAACACCATCCGGGTATCTCCAGTACACCATGAAGATAGCTCCACCTGTACACTAGAACCTCTGACTGGGGTAGAACACCATCCGGGTATCTCCAGTACACCATGAAGATAGCTCCACCTGTACACTAGAACCTCTGACTGGAGTAGAACACCATCCGGGTATCTCCAGTACACCATGAAGATAGCTCCACCTGCACACTAGAACCCCTTACTGGAGTAGAACACCATCCGGGTATCTCCAGTACACCATGAAGATAGCTCCACCTGTACACTAGAACCTCTGACTGGGGTAGAACACCATCCGGGTATCTCCAGTACACCATGAAGATAGCTCCACCTGTACACTAGAACCTCTGACTGGGGTAGAACACCATCCGGGTATCTCCAGTACACCATGAAGATAGCTCCACCTGTACACTAGAACCTCTGACTGGGGTAGAACACCATCCGGGTATCTCCAGTACACCATGAAGATAGCTCCTAGTGAGAAACGGGGTCTTCACTCTGATTGATGGCTGAGCGTTCAGTCACCGTGGGGTCCGAGTCAGCTTAACGCTTCACACCGAGTCCAACGTGCTGGTAGCGGTACATGGAGGATGTGGAGTAGCTAACGAGCTAATCATCAGAAAACACAACTCAGCCATCGACGTTCTCACTGCTGTCCAGAAACCCTGCTCACGCAGAGCTTATCTAGAACCCGCACGTTAAGGGTTAACCTGTTAGTCTGCAGAGCCACAGCGCCAGCCCGCATATTAATTATCACATACTGTGGAGCTCTCTCCCTCCATCTCTCCCTCCATCTCTCCCTCCATCTCCCACCTCTCCCTCCATCTCTCCCTCCATCTCCCACCTCTATCTCTCCCTCCATCTCTCCCTCTATCTTTCCCTCCATCTCCCACCTCTATCTCTCCCTCCATCTCTCCCTCTATCTTTCCCTCCATCTCTCCCTCCATCTCCCACCTCTATCTCTCCCTCCATCTCCTCCTCCATCTCTCCCTCTATCTCTCCCTCCATCTCTCCCTCTATCTCTCCCTCCATCTCTCCCTCTATCTCTCCCTCCATCTCTCCCTCTATCTCTCCCTCCATCTCTCCCTCTATCTCTCCCTCCATCTCCTCCTCCATCTCTCCCACCATCTCTCCCTCCATCTCTCCCTCCATCTCTCCCTCCATCTCCCACCTCTATCTCTCCCTCCATCTCTCCCTCTATCTCTCCTCCATCTCCCCCTCCATCTCTCCCTTCATCTCTCCCTCCATCTCTCCCTCACCTCTATCTCTCCCTCTATCTCTCCCTCCATCTCTCCCTCCATCTCCCCATCCATCTCTCCCTCTATCTCTCCTTCTATCTCTCCCTCCATCTCTCCCTCCATCTCCCACCTCCATCTCTCCCTCCATCTCTCACCTCTATCTCTCTCTCCATCTCTCCCTCCATCTCTCCCCTCTATCCCTCCCTCCATCTCCCACCCCTGCCTCTCCCTCCATCTCCCACCTTTATCTCTTCCCCTTCCTCCCCATCTCTCCCTCCCTCTATCTTTCCCCCATTTTCCCTCATTCTCTCTCTCCCTGTCATTCCCCCTTTCTCCCATCCCTCCCCATTCTTTCCCTCCCTCTCTCAACTTATCTCCTCCCAGTCTCTCCTTCCCTTCTCTTTTCCCATCTCTCCATCTATTTTTCCCCATTTCTCTCTCTTTCTTCCCAACTCCCTCTATCTGTACTCCTTCCTCACCCTCCCTCCATCTATTCCCCCTCCTTTCTTTCTCTCTCTCTTTCTCTCTCTCTCTCTTCCCCCTCCTCTCTCTCCATCCTGCCCCCTCCCCTTCTCTCTCTCTGCCTTTCTGTGCCCTCTCCCCTTTCTGCCCCCTCCTCGCCCTTTCTCTCTCTCCCTCCCTCTCCCTGTCATTTCTTGTTCTCCCCATCCCTCCCAATTCTTTCCCTCCCTCTCTCAACTGATCTCCTCCCATTCTCTCCCTCCCTTCTCTTTCACCCCTCTCTCTCTCTCTCTCTCTCTCTCTCTATTTCTCCCCATTTCTCTTGCTTTCTTCACCACTCCCTCTATCTGTCCCCTTCCTCTCTCTTCCTAGTCCCTCTCTCTCTCTTTCTTCACCACTCCCTCTATCTGTCCCCTCTCTCTCTCCTCACTCCATCTATTCCCCCTTCGCTCCCCCCTCTCTCTCTCCCTCTCTCTCTCTCTCTCTCTCTCTCTCTCTCTCGCTCTCCATCCTGTTGCCCCTCTCACCCTTTCTCTCTCTTCCCCCTCCTCTCTCCATCCTGCACCCCCCTCCCTCCCCTTCTCTCTCTCTCTGCCTTTCTGTGCCCCCTCCCCTTTCTGCCCTCCCCTCCTTCTCTCTCTCCGCCCCCTCATTCATTCAGATTTGGTCTTCCGGAAGTGCGCGAGGCTCGGGTTAGCCAGTGCTGTCTCGCGGGGTGAGAACAGTTTCATATTCACTATTATTCGGCGGGGACCGGAGCGAGTGAGTGCTGTGGGGGTCTTTTCGGCGCGGTGTGGAGGAGCAGGGGGGCGGTCTCCTGGACGCTGTTAGGCTCAGAAACTTTGTGTTAGTGGTCGGTATGTGAGCCGAGCTCTCTCTCCGCCTGTGTGTGAGTGTGTGTGTGTGTGTGTGTGTGTGTGACCGGCTCGAACCGCAGATAGGGGGAGAAAATGGCCGGTCGCAGGTTCGAGCCCTCTCCGTGTTTACCCTCTCCGCTCCGAGGGGCTCGGCTCGGTCTCGGCGACCCTCTCAGCGGCTTAATTCTGTCCGGTTAACGACCCGAGTGCGCGTGAAACGACCCGGGTCCGACCCACAGCGTCCACACCTCCGGTTCTTCTCCATAATCGGACCTTCGACTGCGCGTAATGGCGTCCGCGTCGCTGTGCGCAGAGCAGGAGGACATGGCCGAGAGCAGGGCGCCGACTCGGGGACACATCTCAAACCCCGAGCCGGGGGGCGGACCACCTTCCGCGCTTTACAGATATTCTAGCGAATTAAAAGTAAGAGCGAGTAACTTCACTGGACCCCCAGACAGCCCCCCGTCTGCCTGTAAACAGCTCTGGGTTGGTGCTACAGGAGTTTAGACTGGACTGCTGTAAGGTCATTACAGACCGGAGTGAGATCAGAGGCCATCATATATTACCCATACAGCACTGTAGGCATATTAACTACACCCACATCTGCTCCTGTAGTAACGGTGTTGTCCTGTAGAAATATCAGAGTAATAAACTGAAACTGTAGTGTAGTACAGAATACTAATATAGTACAGTAATACAGAATAAACCTATCATAGGTTATTATAGACAGCGCAGTAATATTAGTATATAAAAATAGTATATATCATTATAGAGTAACTAGGCGGCACTATAGACATATTAATGCCCCCTGTATTATTTCTGTAGATCTGTTTAGATTGAGGGAATCAGTCAGGAGTCAGGGACGTTCACATTTTCGCATTTTAAGGCATGACAGTAAATAAAAAATATAAGAGGGAGTAATTTTGTCGTCCTATAGGAATATTATAGTAATTAATTGACATTATAGTACAGTATAGTGTAGTACAGTATTGTGTATTATAGTATAGTGTAGTACAGTATGGTATACTGTAGTATAGTGTAGTACAGTATAGTGTAGTACAGTATGTGTATTATAGTATAGTGTAGTACAATATAGCATAGTACAGTATGGTGTATTATAGTATAGCTTAGTACAGTATGGTGTAGTATAGTGTAGTACAGTATGGTGTATTATAGTATAGTTTAGTGTATTATAGTATAGCTTAGTACAGTATGGTGTAGTATAGTGTAGTACAGTATGGTGTATTATAATATAGTGTAGTACAGTATAGTGTATTATAGTATAGTGTCATACAGTATGGTGTATTATAATATAGTGTAGTACAGTATAGTGTATTATAGTATAGTGTAGTATAGTATGGTGTATTATAGTGTAGTACAGTATAGTGTATTATAGTATAGTGTCATACAGTATGGTGTATTATATTGTAGTGTAGTATAGTTTGGTGTAATATAGTTTAGTGTAGTACAGTATGGTGTATTATAGTATAGTGTAGTATAGTATGGTGTATTATAGTATAGTGTAGTACAGTATAGTGTATTATAGTATAGTGTCATACAGTATGGTGTATTATATTGTAGTGTAGTATAGTTTGGTGTAATATAGTTTAGTGTAGTACAGTATGGTGTATTATAGTATAGTGTAGTATAGTATGGTGTATTATAGTATAGTGTAGTACAGTATAGTGTATTATAGTATAGTGTCATACAGTATGGTGTATTATATTGTAGTGTAGTATAGTTTGGTGTAATATAGTTTAGTGTAGTACAGTATGGTGTATTATAGTATAGTATAGTGTATTATAGTACAATGTAGTATAGTATTGTGTATTATAGTATAGTGTAGTACAGTATGGTGTCTCATAGTATAGTGTAGTACAGTATGGTGTATTATAGTATAGTGTAGTATACTGTAGTATAGTAGCTCATGTTATAACTATTATATATATTTCTAGTAGAGCTCTACTGTAATATTATTTGATAGATTTTTCATAGATCATCATAGAATAATTAGAATATTATAGTAATAAATTAAACTATAGTATAGTAATTATCTTGAGTCTACTACACTACTATTACCTAAGATAAAAATAGTATAGGTTATTTAATTATATTATATAATATTTATGCAGCAGTATACACGTTATTGATCCCTGTATAATTTCTATAGATCTCCTTGGATTGAGGGAATCATTTGGAATCATGGGTGCTGATGTTTTTTCATTTTAGAAAACAAATTTACAAACGAAAAAAATGACACTCAAGAAAACAGAATTACAAAAGTAAAAATAAATTTACGAGACGTGAACCACTTTTACAAACTGTGAGTAGGCGGGTCTAACACACAGGAAGTGCTTGGGGCAGACCTGTGTCAATCAAACTGTTAGCGGTGGTAGAGGGGGTGGAGTTTGTGGTGTGTGTTTTATCCTGTTGAAAATGTTTTCGTGTCTTTAGAGTTTTTAAAGATCAGACGGAGGAGAGGGACGAGCAGGCGACTCTAAACCACGTGGGCTGTAAAAGCTCTCAGACAGTTTAAGCTAGCTAGCTGGTTCTCCACTGTAGCTAGCGTCACCGCCCCCTTACCTTCATTAACAGTTAACTTTTACATGTTGCATGTTTGTCCCACTCTACAACCGCCTAACCGTCTAATTTACAATGTCTGCCACAAGCACTTCCTGTGCGTTAGACCCGCCCTTTCGTCAGAATTCACAGTCTGTGTTTCACGGCTCGTAACTTTGTTTTATTTTTGTCATTTATTTTTTTGAAATGTTAATTTGCTTTGCACTTCTCATAAATAATATTTAAAATACTTAAAAAAGTAAAATACCTAAAAGTAATATTTAAAGTAACGGAGGAACGGCCCTAATTTAGCAGTAATTTTTTTTGTCCTATGGAAATATTATAGTGATAGATTGAATCTATAGTATAGTAACACAGGATCCAGCTATTATAGATTATATTACTTTACTGTACTGTGATATAGAATAAGTAGGATAAGGATAGAATAAGTATACATAGACATGCTATTGCTCCCTAGAGCATCCCTGAGAATATTATAGTAATAAATGATGAGTATAGTATAGTGTAGTATAGTATAGTGTATTGTAGTGTAGTATAGCGCTTGTAATATTATGTGTAATAAGAGCTAATAAAAACAGTAAGATTAAACAAACAGAGATAGTTATATTGCGTTATATCATTTGAAGCCATATAGGTTATGTATCCTGATAGTAGAGGACTCCTGTAGGAATCATATAGTCATACTGGAGCTATAGAGTAGTATACATTAATATAGTATAGAATATTAAACCATGCTGATACTAGAGAGTCAGAGTGCATGAGGTATAGTGATGTTGGCAGGTGATGTGCAGGTGATATACTGGTGATGTACAGGTGATATACTGGTGATATACTGGTGATGTACAGGTGATATACTGGTGATGTACAGGTGATATACTGGTGATATACTGGTGATATACTGGTGATGTGCAGGTGATATACTGGTGATGTACAGGTGATATACTGGTGATTTACAGGTGATTTACAGGTGATGTGCAGGTGATATATTAGTGATATACTGGTGATGTGCAGGTGATATACTGGTGATGTACAGGTGATATACTGGTGATGTACAGGTGATATACTGGTGATGTGCAGGTGATATACTGGTGATGTACAGGTGATATACTGGTGATGTACAGGTGATATACTGGTGATGTACAGGTGATATACTGGTGATGTGCAGGTGATATACTGGTGATTTACAGGTGATTTACAGGTGATGTGCAGGTGATTTACAGGTGATATACTGGTGATGTACAGGTGATATATTAGTGATATACTGGTGATGTGCAGGTGATGTGCAGGTGATGTACAGGTGATATATTGGTGATGTACAGGTGACATGCAGGTGACTTACAGTTGATGAGGTGCAGCGGCAAATATTGCGCACTCTCTCCTGTTTCAGGCTTAGGTTAAATGTGTCCCTTACCGTCCCACACCGCTGGTCTCCGCAGTGTCTCAGGGGTCCAGGGTTGCTGTTGTCTGGACGTCCTGCCTCGACTCTCTCTGGGTGCAGCTATTCTTTAGAGGATGAGTGTACTTTACTTTTAATGCCAGTCAATGGAACCAGACATCTTTCCCAAGTCCTATTGTGGGCCATTTCTTTTAGTCCATTCATCATGAAATGAACAGGTCCACACTGAAACAGTGAAATCCTACTTATGATGTGCATAATACTGTAGATTATAAAATATTACAGAATGTAGTATGGTATGGAGTATTAAGTCTTAAGGTCATGTGCCCCATTAATACAGCTATACATACGGAATATCTGAAAAATCACATGTGCTGTTTGTACTTTGGCTGTAATTCTGCACGACTAACTCTAGATGGCAGTAATGATATGATTCCTATAGTGATGTATAGCTCTTCGACCAGCGTGCTGTATTAGTCTGTAGTAATCGTCTGAACACTTCCGCCTGAAAACTAGAGCTTGTCTCCGCGACTGAACGATGATGCATGAGCCTATTTATTATTATATAAACAAAAAAATCATCTTTATGGTGGTAGTAACTCCAGGCTCCTGCAGATGGCGCTGCATGAGGATGATGGGGCTATAAATCCCTGTGGGGTGTGAGTGATGGGATCCATAGATTGGGAGGAGGTGCTACAGTGCAGGGAATGTCTCGCTCCATGTGTGGAAAATGGCTCCAGAGCAGATGTTAATGATTGGCTAAAAGGAGGGACTGCAGGTGGGCGTGGCCAAAGACCATAGTGTGAAGGAAGTAGCTGAATCTGCAGGTGTATGGAAGCGTACGGTCATACGGGTCTACCAGCAGTGGCTAAAATCCCAGCCTACAGGGAATTCTCCTCGGAACTGTGCCAGGGAAGGCATCCACCAAATCTGGCCGCACCGAGTGCCTGAACATTGATGTGGCTACACCCAGAACATGCCAATCTAGTCACCGCTGTTGTCGGTGCTGGTGGAGGTGTTGCACAGGGGACTGTCTGGTGAGCTTAGTCCTTAGTTGATGTTGTACACAGTCGTACAGTCGTACAGCCGTCGGCGTTGTTATCTGATATGGGGAATCCATGCTGCTCCATGATGGAAGACTAACATCATTCGCCACAGCCGACCGCTTATTAACATGGTCTCGTGTGCAGTACAGTAGCAATGCGCTAATGCCTGAAGCCATGCCCTTTTTCGTTTCTCACCAGGCTCCACGTTTGAGGCATGAAGTGGGCATTAATGTCGAACCCCCCGGTCCGAACCCCGCCTGGCACTGATCCGTCGCTACAGCCGTGAAGTGATGGTGATGAGTCGAGGTGTGTTGTTTTTCTTGTTCTTTGGTGTTCAGAGATTTCCTTTACCTCTGGATGTAGTTCACCCACTTCTACACTGTATTCCCAAAAGTATTCACCCCCCATCCAAATCACTGAATTCAGGTGTTCCAGTCTCTTCCATGGCCACAGGTGTATAAACCCAGCACCTAGACATGCAGACTGCTCCTACAGACGTTAGTGAGAGAACGGGTCGCTCTCAGGAGCTCAGTGAACTCCAGCGTGGTACCGTGATAGGATGCTCCACCTGTGCTACAAGTCCAGTGGTGAAATTCCCTCCTACTGAATCTTCCACAGTCCACTGTCAGTGGGATTAGAACACAGTGGGAGGGATCGGGAACGACAGCAGCTCGGCCACCAAGTGTTAGACCACGTACAATGACAGAGCGGGGTCAGCGGATGCTGAGGGTCATAGGTCACAGAGGTCACCAGCTTTCTACAGAGTCCATCACTACAGACCTCCAAACTTCATGTGTCCTTCAGATCAGCTCAGGAACAGTGTGTAGAGCTTCATGGAATGGGTTTCCATGGCGAGCAGCTGCATCCCAGCCTCACATCACCATGTGTGTGTGAAGACAGACGAGTGAATACTTTTGGCAATATAGCGTGTGTACATCTACATATATACTTACACACTCAGATATATAAATAGATGTATGTTTTAATACCCATTGCGTGCGTAAGTTTGAACACCCTTTGTCTAATGGCATGTCAGGGCTGTGTATATAGACGATATGATGCGTATCAGGACACATGGATTACAATTCAGTAAACTGTGATTCTGTAAACAACGCAAGTTTTAAAATATAGGTTCTACGAAGAGCATAAAAACACCAACAGGCCAATGCAGTGGCCTGTCCATTGTTATTGTACTTGTTTGTGTTGGAGTGAAATAGGCCAATCACTGAAGATTTTAATAGAGTATAACACTGCCATCTAGTGGTCAGGGGTTTAACTATGGGCTGTGCCAGTCTTTACTATAAACTATTAATGAGTAATCAATACTGTGTGTTTGAGAATCCATACAGCATCACAAATCATAACACTGCCACACTGTATCAGTATATTCTAACACCCCAGGATAGATTGTTGTTGTTGTGTAAATAAGTAAACACCACTTAAATAAGACACTGTCTGGAATCATATTGGGAGAAAAAATATTTTCACACATCAAAAAAAATTTGCCCAAACTTTTCTTTCACTGGCCACATTATTATATATCTATATTTTTCCACCGGAGTAAATAAACAGTAAATATGTTATATATAACATATTTACCATATATTTGAGACTAATGTTTTTTTTTTTATTGAAAAAAAACCTTATTAAAAATGTGTATATATATACATACATACATATTATATATATATATTTTTTTAATAAGGTTTTTTCCATTAAAAAAAACCTGATTATATTTCCATTTAAATCTCGATAACGTACATCATTAATATATTTTTAGTGTTATTAAAGCTTTTAATTGCCCACTTCAGTTATTAAAGCCCATCAGGTCTGGTGTGCCACCTGACTTTTCAGTCTAATTTAAAATGAAACTGGTGTCTACTGGGACACCCTTAAAAACACGGCCCTCCGTCAACTCGATTTTACGCTAAATAAATAAAGATTATTATAATATTTACACATTTTGGTGGTTTTGCTGAGAAGGTCGTACCACCTGACATGGTAAACTGGACCATTCTAACCAAAATTCCTCAGGAATCACATTGTTTACTAAATTTGCGATAGCGCTGATGACCATGGCTTTCCACCGTGAAGGTCACTTGGGGTCGTTATGATGCAATACGTTGACCCCTCTTTGATAAAGGCACTAAAGTCCTTTGTTTGTGGTTGTGCCGAATGACATTTGAAAAAGTAAGAACGTTTGGACTAAAGTTATTCAGGGAGTTGAGTTCTTTTAAAGTTGCCGTATTTTGCAACATGAAACTTATTTTAAGGTTTTCAAACCAAATCACGACAAACTCTATATACCACATATATTAATATAAATGTAGAACTTTTAATAAACTGTGGTCCAACAGGTGCACCATCTGACATCCTTTGACTTTTGGATCCAAAAAGAAAAAGACATGGCTTGTATACGGGTGCGCTGGAAGTCGATTCACATTAAAGTGGTGTGAATAATTAGTTATATGCCGTTTATTGATTAAATTATTTTGGGAAAAATGGATGGATTTGGACACAAAAAACTGGCCAGCATCAGGAAATCAAACCTTTATTTCCAGTTCGTTTTACCGAAGCTTGCACTTCGGTCAGGCTAAACGAGGTTCCTAATCAGGCGGATTCCGAATCCACCCCTTAAAAAAAATCCAGGAATGTCCCATGCTTTGTTCTGTGTTGGTTGCTACATTTGAAAGAAGATCACAGCCAGAAACAGTGAAGCAGGAATGGTGCTTTCAATTCAGTTCAATTAAACTTTATTGAAAATCAACTTTAAAATTATTTTTTTTAAATTATTTAAAAATTATTATTACTTTATTCAAAATCAACTTTATTCAACATTATACAAATACAGGGTTGTACAGTATAACAAAACACAGACAGGCTCCGCCTCCAGTGCAGTTACAGAATATATGTGTGTATGTATGTGTATGTATATATATATATATATATATATATATATATATATATAGTGCAAAGACAAATTGACAAAAACAATGTGTGTAACAGGACAGTACGTGTGCAGGATGTGTAACATGTGCAAAGCGTTAGAGCAGTATCAGAAGTATGTGGCTGTAAACAGTATAGATATATAAGGTGTACAGTGCAGGTGGGAGAATAGCAGCTTAATGTTCAGTAACAGCCAAATTGCTTTGTACAGATGTTCAATATAGATAAATAAACATAGATAAATGCAAACTGCAAACAGTCTTCTGAGGTAGTGGAGCTAGAAATCAGTAGCAGTCTATGTGGAAAAAAATTGATATTTAAATTAGAAGAATTGATAATGTAGAAAATGGTTTATTTTTTCACATTAAAAGTCGTCCTCAGTAAATCAGCACTAAAACTCTGTAAAAATAAAAGTTTATTTCTCTTTAAGTTTGTTTTATTAACTGTCCTCTGCTGAAGTATTAAACACGGAATTCCACATTCTTTTTCCAGATAAATGCTCCGACAAATGGCTGTGACGGTGCCATGGATGGAGACCAGCTGCTCCATCAAAACCAGAAATGTTTCTCTCTGCTTGGTTTGTACAGGAGACCTTGGAAGAAAACTTTCTCAGGTAGAAACACACTGACTACTTCAGCAGGTATCGAGTGACATCATCGCTTCTCCCCCGGTGACTCAACAAGCGAAGCTGGGACACTCATGGTTCAAACGTCAAAGGAGATTGTCAGGGCAGATCCTCTCATCCCGAAACCTATCACAGAGGGGGATCTAGGGGGTCTGTCGCAGCTACTCAAACCAAGTCAAGTCAAATCCTAAATGGAATTTGATTCGGAAGACCAAATATTCCAAAATATTCCCTCCATCTCAGGGGTATCTCAAGAGCAGGATGAGGTAGGCGCTGACAACAGAGAAGGTGCCGGAAGCAAGACCTCAGTTTCAGACCCGAATCCTGTTCTGTCAGAACGGACAGTCACGGATCGCGTCACCATTCCCGAAACCAAAATAGACGCTGCGCAAGTCGTTTCACAGTTGGCACCCAAAGTCATGCCTGCGGAAATGAACGAAACCGTAACCAAAGCGATCCTTCGGAATTCTAGCCTTGTATCCAGCGACTTACCAGAAACCGACGTTCAGCGACAATCCCCTGTTAGCAACCAAGGACATGGTGCGGGTCCCATTACCAAAGAGGAGGTAAAGGTCCAGGAGTGTGCTAACACCACTGACTCTGGAAGAAGTAAAAACGGCAAGGCCCCGGATAAAACTAGAGGCTGTCCAAACAAAGAAAGACCGGAATGCAGTCAGGATTGCAACCAAGCTGCTTGCAAATCCCAAATTCCGATTTCCGAAAGGCCGGAGGGATTCGCTGCAGCCACGCCTGAAGCCATCACTAGCGCGCAAGACTTCCCAGCGCAGGAAGAGGTGTTGGATTTAAGCCTGCCAAAAAAGAAGGTCAGGGACAACAAAGAGAAATGCAAATGGGTTCTAGACTCTGGGTACGAGGGTTCCTTATTAATGGAGGTAGATGAGATTGAGGATGACACGCATCATGTCGAAGTAGAGCAAGACGAGGACGAGGAGGAGTGCTGGTTTTCCTTGAGAAACAATGAGCGTACAAGCAATTTCTGGGATCCGGGTTCTGTTTCTCAAATGGACATACCGTCCCCCCCTTGCACCAGCTTTTTGTCTCTCGATCCAAAGGACACACTTCTCATAGATGACCAAGGCATCCCCTACACTCTCACTCCAGATGGTCAGAAGGTTCCTCAGATAGATCCCTCAGAAATGCCGAAGGCAGCCTCGGAGGAAAGCAGTCCTGAATTTGAGGACGAGGCAACAGTGACTTCCCGAGATGCCGACTCTCCCCGAGAGTTGTTTCTACCAGACTCATGTCCTGGTCCTTCGGTGGACACCCCACAAGATACCTTAAGGGTGGAGAAGGACTCCTCTCTTGACCCTTCCGATGAGGCCAAGTCCGCAGCCTTACCGACCATTTCAAACTTGCCCTCGCTCCCCATCCAGATCGTGGCTAGTAACACTGGATCCAACACTCCCATCCTCCTTCTTCCTCAGTCTCAGCTTCAGACACTTTCATCGTCAACGGCGAACGCAAACCCTGGAGTCATGGCTCTAACGCTACCGTTGGCTCTTGCCCAGAACACTCAGTCTTCCCCCGTCGTTCTTCTTCTTTCGTCTCCCCAAGTATCCTGTGGAATCCAGTCTTCTACGTTATCGGAGCACCTTTCTCAAATCTCCTCCACGCTACCTGTTGCACTTCCCACGCTTGGCCTTAAATCAGAACCAGTCTCCTGTTCTATTACTACGACAGACGTCTCAGGACAAAACAAGCCCCCCTGTAACTCTTCCTCTGCCCCTACCTCACCTGCTGCCTCCTCCAACACGTCCTCCGCAACCTCCAAGAGTCCCGCTAAGCAAATTAAAACTGAAGCATGCTCGGACACGCCCACTTCTTTTCAGGAAGCCCTACTCAGATTAGCGGTGTCTGCCGTCAAAAAAGCAGAAGGCCAACCGAAATCCACTGAGAAGCCTTCAGTCATCACACCCTCGACCGAAGCAACCCAGTCGGCGTCCCCCCCACGCACCCCGGAGGAACCTCGCAAAACTGAACAGGCCTCGTCGCAAGTCTCTGAGCCGGCTTCCGTCTCGGTGGACCAAACGGACTCGGCCTCTGCTGAGGGCATTCCCTCCACTTCCCCTCTTCGTCCAGCATCGCCCATATTTCCCACCAACCATCCGAAGAACCAGGATTCGCAAGCATTAGGTCCACGTCGCATTCTTTACTGCCAGTACTGCCCGCGGGTTTTCTACTACCTCTCGGACCTCGAGCGCCACTCCATCACACACTCGCAGAGCAAGCCACACGTGTGCCAGCTGTGTGGCAAGGCCTTCAAACGCTCAAGCCATCTGGAGAGGCACAAGCATATCCACACGGGTCAGCGGAACTTTGTGTGCCAGCTTTGCCCGCGGCGTTTCCGAGAGGCGGCGGAGCTGACGAGGCACCAGCGGGTACACACGGGGGAAAAGCCTTTCCAGTGCCTGTTGTGCCACATGCGCTTCGCCGAGCGCAACACTCTACGGCGGCACACCAAGCGCAAGCATCAGGGCCAACAGCAGGAAGCGATGAGCATGAAAGTGAAGCCGGAGACCGAGGGGGTCTCCCTTCTCGGTATTCAGGGACAGCAGGAGGAGAATGCAGAGTGGTACAGCTCTACAATGACCGAGATGGACTCTGACAATGACACGGGGGGAGAATGAATGAATGCTGAAAATATATACCATCAGACTTATTTAATTTATTTACAGAAATGTCAAGGTTGCACGATGCCACCCATACGTCAAATATAGTCACTCAGCCAAGGCGCCCATGCCTAGTTCTGCTTCAGGTCTCGCTTTGAAGCTACGACACAATGGAGGTATGCGACACAACTCGGTAGGAGTTTCGTGTAAATGAGGAGGCGACTGTTACTGACCGTCATTAGTTGGTTGGTCAATGGTTTGCCGACAAACCCAACCTTGGGGCTAACGACAAACTATATACCGTAACTAGCAACAACCGTAGATTACTTGTGGAGCCTTAGCTCGCTCCTTTAGCTCGTCATGTGTATGCCAGCTGGCTGAATGCGGTTGAGTAAAACTTTGCCACCAAGCCTGTAATTGGTTGGCACAAAAGAGGTGTACCATGAAACAAAGACTGAACAGACGGACACTTCCTAAATTTCTAAGACACTAGATCTACTAGAAGCTATAAGACGTAATGGTGCCCTGCGTTGGTGAAGTGTGCACGACAGGAAGTGTGCCAGCCAGTCACTTCCAGCTTCACGCACCCCTGGAGAGCTTGGTACTGCAAGCAGTATGCTGAGCGCTTAGCCGTTATAGCTTAATGCTGCAGTCAGTTAGAAACAGCTAGTCTACGTTAGCGTACATCGCTAAGTAGGGCTACCTGCCAGGTTCCTACGCCACCTGGTCCTCCAGCTGAACGAAAAGCGTGCCTATTTAATTCTTTAATAGAGATTAAATAGACTTTCTAAAAGAGAACATTGGTCAAACATACTTTCAATTTTTGACCAGTGCTACACCCTTTGCATCATACATGCGTATGGGGGTGAACTAGCTTTGCGAGAAACTGTGGGCCTGCCGTTAAGGTGGCCATGTTCATAACCCCAAACAGGACATGATCCTAGAACGGAGTTACTGACTGAGGGCAGACCTGCGGTTAGCCGAGTCACAAAGTCACATGACCTTGGTAAACCAATGAAATGCAAGGCATGTCTTTTGGCACGGACGTGAGCCAATGGCACACATGAGGAGAAGTGTCCAACCTACCTGCCCTGTGTCCACCCTACCTGTCCTGTGTCCACCCTACCTGTCCTGTGTCCATCCTACCTGCCCTGTGTCCACCCTACCTGTCCTGTGTCCACCCTACCTGTCCTGTGTCCATCCTACCTGCCCTGTGTGCACCCTACCTTCCCTGTGTCCACCCTACCTGCCCTGTGTCCACCCTACCTTCCCTGTGTCCACCCTACCTTCCCTGTGTCCATCCTGCCCTGTGTCCACCCTACCTGCCCTGTGTCCACCCTACCTGCCCTGTGTCCACCCTACCTGCCCTGTGTCCACCCTACCTGCCCTGTGTCCATCCTACCTGCCCTGTGTCCACCCTACCTGCCCTGTGTCCACCCTACCTATCCTGTGTCCATCCTGCTTGCCCTGTTTCTATCCTACCTGCCCTGTGTCCACCCTACCTGCCCTGTGTCCACCCTACCTGCCCTGTGTCCACCCTACCTACCCGTGTGTCCACCCTACCTGCCCTGTGTCCACCCTACCTGCCCTGTGTCCATCCTACCTGCCCTGTGTCCATCCTACCTGTCCTGTGTCCATCCTACCTGCCATGTGTCCACCCTATCTGCCCCGTTTCCACCCTACCTGCCGTGTGAATGTTGACCAGACGAAGGTGCACTAGCCTGGCTGGACTAAACCGACGTGTGACACGTTCGTGTTCACATGAGTATCTTTCTAAGCAGGTTAGCTACGTTAGCCTTGTAGCAGGCGTTGGATCTTCTTCGCTGACTGACTACGTTTGGGGAGGAAATGCGTGCACTTGACGTTCTGTCCAGTTTAGCACGTGGAGTGCGCTTTAGTGGGAGTTACGTTTGCCGTTACTACACCTACATTCCTTTACCTGCTGCTTTCACCAGATATACAGCTACTTTAATCCCACTGATCGTCAGATTAGCCGATGCTCTACACCTTCAGTACTGACTTTAGTGTTCCTGCTGTGGGTTGGGTGTTACCTCTTAGACTGGGTTATGTAAACGTGTGGATTAGAGAGTGTCTGTGTCCCCCGGGGTAAAGCTTTGCTGTGAGTGGTCAGATTAATTAAAGGGGAATGTAATGGGAATTTCTGCACATTCAATGGAGGAACAGTTCACTGTAGGGGGACGTACCATCACAGGCTTCTTGTGTGGTGTTGGGGAAAGGAATCGCCATGTCTTCATCACAGGGAATGGGTCTCCGCACATATATCAAACATTGTACTGTGTAATTGTACTGTAGTCCATCTGTCTCTCTGTATACTGTATTACCCTGTTCTTCAATGCTCAGGACCCCCACAGGACCCCCACAGAGCAGGTATGATGTGGGTGGTGGATCATTCTCAGCACTGCAGTGACACTGACGTGGTGGTGGTGTGTTAGTGTGTGTGGTGCTGGTGAGAGTTGATCAGACCTCAGTGTCACTACTGGACTGAGAATCATCAGCCAGTCCAAACTATCCAGCCAGCAGTGTCCTGTGGGGTGCGGGGGGTCAGCATCCTGTGGGCAGTGTCCTGTGGGCAGCGTCCTGTGGGGCAGCGTCCTGTGGGGCAGCGTCCTGTGGGCAGCGTCCTGTGGGCAGCGTCCTGTGTCCACTGATGAAGGACTTGAGGATGACCAACACTGCACTGTGCAGCAGCAGATGAGCTATCGCCTCTGACTGTCCATCTACAAGGTGGACCAGCAAGGTAGGAGTGTCTAATAGAGTGGACAGTGAGTGGACACAGTGTCTCAACACTCCAGCAGCACTGCTGTGTCTGATCCACTCACACCAGCACCACACACTAACACACCACCACCACGTCAGTGTCACTGCAGTGCTGAGAATGATCCACCACCCACTGTACCTGCTCTGTGGTGGTCCTGTGGGGGTCCTGACCATTGAAGAACAGGGTAATACAGTACACAGAGAAACAGATGGACTACAGTCTGGACCTGTACACCTACAGAGTGTCCTGTACGGTCAGGGGAGTGTAGATACACAGCTGGTCTTCCTGATGAAGTGTTGGGTGGGCCTAGTTTTGAGCAAATCTGCGGATACCCGTGTGATTCTGTTATCGTTGTGGTGGTCTACCATCGTGATGGTCTGACCGCACCTCCAAGCCCTTCCCAGACTATGGCAAACAACGTCTCAGACGGTGTATTCATCAGAACCACGTGATGTCATTCCTGAGTGGGCTTTTAGAGGTGGACGTCTGGTTCCTATCTCCACCACAGGTTCTAGGCGCCAGACCACACTGAGAGACTGTAGTTGGATGGTGCGGTGCAGAGGGGCGATATTCCTCTTTAACTCGGGTAAGCTAATGTGCACCTAGACAGCTATAGATGCGCAGAGCGAATAAAGAGAAGGGGGGGGCGGGGTTTGTGTGGGGGTGGGGGGATGTATTTGTGTTTCTATTTATTAAGTGTGAGCAAATTGTGAAGTTATGTTTTATTACCCTTGTGCCTTGAATTATTGTTTCATCATATCGGGAGAGAAGAAAGAAACCCTCCGCCTTTTCCCTTTTCCTTTTTTTCCCCCCGGGAATATCGTGCACTGTGGAACTAGAGCGTTCATCCGTCTGATGCAAAGTAATGAGAGTGATCCTGGCCTGGCGCGTCTCTGAGGTCATCCTTACTGCTTTGGATCTGCTGCTGTGTGAGGTTCTAATTGAAATGAAAGAGTTCTCTATATCCTTGATGTTGATGCTGAGTCCCTCACTGACTGCTCACTGTAAGCCGCGCCCGGTATACGGACGGCGCTCCGAGCCTCATTAGCATTATAGCAGGATTTGCTGCGTGCACGGGCCGGAGCGTTTGATCCTCGGGTGTGATTTGTTTTTCCGCTTCCGTTGCTCGGACGCGAGCGAGGCTGGGAAGGAGCACACAGTCTGCAGAGTAAATATGTTGTACTAATATATTAATATATTCCCTGTAAATAACAAAAGAGCAGCCCGGGCCCGTCGCCCAGGGTTCATTTGAACTCTCCGTAGCTTGGATTTCAGATTTAATTAGGAATCGGAATATTTGCACACTGTAATTAAAGCTTGCTTGCTGACCCCTTCTCCCTTCACTCCGACGGTTCCCGTGCTCAATTATCCAGGCAATTTAGCCGCTTTAGCCTCACTGGACCGCAAATATTGGAAAGCATAGGGGAGCTTAGTCCCGGGCCGCCCGGAAATATCACTTAACGCGGCTCCTGTTTGGTTAGCGCCGTGGTGCCGCCCCCCCGTTTTGTATTCCAATGGATTCGGATCGGTTTTATTTACTCAACTCATTTCACAGTAGACTTGCCACGGACCACCGAGTCGTTCAGCTCGTCCGGGGTCTTCGTTACAGCGTGGCGTGAAATGCTGTGTAATGGTATGTAATTGTCGGAGGGGGGTGGCGCCGTGCACCGTAGAATTATAATCCCTGTTTGGAAAAGAATGGCGGAATTCGCAGGCATCCGCAGGCTCGTAATAACGCCAGGCACTTACACTACACCGAAACCACCCCCATGTACTCAACACCGTCAGCGCCACTGCTGAAACGTGGCACGGTATGCACTACGGCTGGTGGCGGCCTGCAACCAGCGTTCGGTATGGTGTTGTGTTATGTAGCATTGTGTATCGTAGCATTGTATCCCTCAGCCTCACCGGAGTTCTTTTACCATCGCCATCTTGTGTATTTCCATCCCAGGTGCACCAGAACACCCGAATATCACAACAAGAGTTTTTACGCTAGGAAGCGAGGTGGGAAAAGTTGGAATATTGCTAAAGATGGAATGCCAATTTTGATGGAAGAGGGCTTTTCCAATAAACGATGGTGTATCAAACTATTACATGATTCCATAACGCCTGATCTCATTGCTCGGCATACAACGGAAACGCGAGGGTGCTGTTACCGTCACGCCAAACGCCTAACCCATGAAGCCTTTGGGAATCACTGGCTAACCAGTTAACCTAGCCACGACACACTAACAAGTACATCCATGCTAGCGTTATGGTTGGAACACTCGGAACACCTTAGCATCATGTGTATACACTCGGAACACCTTAGCATCATGTGTATCCACTCGGAACACCTTAGCATCATGTGTATACACTCGGAACACCTTAGCATCTTGCGTATACACTCGGAACACCTTAGCATCATGTGTATACACTCGGAACACCTTAGCATCTTGCGTATACACTCGGAACACCTTAGCATCATGTGTATACACTCGGAACACCTTAGCATCATGCGTATACACTCGGAACACCTTAGCATCTTGTGTATCCACTCGGAACACCTTAGCATCATGTGTATACACTCGGAACACCTTAGCATCATGTGTATATACTCGGAACACCTTAGCATCTTGTGTATACACTCGGAACACCTTAACATCATGTGTATCCACGCGGAACACCTTAGCATCTTGCGTATACACTCGGAACACCTAAGCATCATGTGTATCCACTCGGAACGCCTGTCTGTATACACACGGTCACCTTAGCACACATGAATCAGAACACCTCACAATCTTGCGTATCCACTCGGAACATCTTAGCATCATGTGTATACACTCGGAACATCTTAGCATCATGTGTATCCACTCGGAACACCTTAGCATCTTGCGTATCCACTCGGAACACCTTAGCATCTTGCGTATCCACTCGGAACACCTTAGCATCTTGCGTATACTCGAGAACTCGGATCTTGCGTATACACTCCGGAACACCTTAGCATCTTGCGTATATACTCGGAACACCAGACATCTTGTGTAGGAACAGCATCTTGCGTATCCACTCGGAACACCTTAGCACTGCGGATCCAACGAACACCTTAGCATCTTGCGTATATACTCGGAACACCTTAGCATCTTGTGTATCCACTTGGAACACCTGAGCATCTTGTGTATCCACTTGGAACACCTGAGCATCTTGTGTATCCACTTGGAACACCTGAGCATCTTGTGTATCCACTCGGAACACCTTAGCATCATGTGTATATACTCGGAACACCTTAGCATCATGTGTATCCACTCGGAACACCTTAGCATCATGTGTATACACTCGGAACACCTTAGCATCATGTGTATCCACTCGGAACACCTTAGCATCTTGTGTATCCACGCGGAACACCTTAGCATCTTGTGTATCCACTCGGAACACCTTAGCATCTTGCGTATACACTCGGAACACCTTAGCATCTTGTGTATCCACGCAGAACACCTTAGCATCTTGCGTATATACTCGGAACACCTTAGCATCATGTGTATACACTTGGAACACCTGAGCATCTTGTGTATCCACTTGGAACACCTGAGCATCTTGTGTATCCACGTGGAACACCTTAGCATCTTGCGTATACACTCGGAACACCTTAGCATCATGCGTATACACTCGGAACACCTTAGCATCTTGCGTATACACTCGGAACACCTTAGCATCATGCGTATACACTCGGAACACCTTAGCATCTTGTGTATCCACTCGGAACACCTTAGCATACTAGCAGATCAGCAACGGCTAATTGCTACATTCAGCACAGAACCTGCGTTGTCCTTTCAGATATCCTCTAAACAGGCCTCATTTCAGCTTCACCTAGCTAGAACAGAGTCTGCACTGTGCGATATGATATGTTTGTCCTGCTAATTAACTTTAGTTAGCATAGCCAAAACTACATAGCTCCAAACACCACAGAACCGGATCCGTTTCGGACCTGTTCTCTCTCAGACGTTGGTGTTTATCATCTACCCGTATTTCAGCCGAGCTGCAGTTAGTCAGAATCAAGCCTGTACTGTGGTGTGTAGCTTTGTAGCATGCTAGCTGCACTGCTAAATCCAAACACACCTGCACTGTGGTGATGAGCTTTGTTGGTAGCAGGCTAGCTATGCTAATAGATCCCGACACTACAGAACATGTTCGGTTCCAGACGTGTTTACCATCTGTGAGTCAGAATCAAACCTGTACCGTGGTGTGTGGCTCTGTTTGTAGCACGCTAGCTATGCTAATAGATCTACTAGATCTATCTAAAGCTCTTCTGTCCCTTCAGCGTGAGCTGCTTAGCTTCACTCACTTAGATTGAATTTGTATCGTCCGGCGCTTTGGTTAGCCAGAGTCCAGCCTATTCTGTGGGGAGCAGAGCTGTTATTATGCTAGCTAAGAGAATGCTAACAACTGTACCTCGTCGTCAAACAGAATTATAAAAAACATTCGCTGGAAAACGGAGACGAGGTTTCTATTAGCCTTTTCAGACAGAGAAAAGATCAAATTAGATTTCAGGATTGTTCAGTGCACCCAGATGTTTGACTGTCTGGTCTTTCAGTGGTGGGTGAAGTACCCAAACCACATGGTGGAGTTAAAGTAGAGATCCCCAAGGTACAACACTCCTCTAGTAAAGGTAGATGTTCCCTTTAGACCTCCACTGGAGGAACAGTTTAAGTTGAGGGAACTCGTGTGTCTTCACGTCGAGTTAAATAAAGAAAGTTTTTTACAGAGACATGTTTACAATAACAACAACAACACTAATGTTACTAATAATAACATACAATAAGAATAATATATGGATTCAAATAATGGCTTAAAAATAAAACAATATCTACAAGTAAGTGGGAAAAAAAAAAAATAATAATAATTAAAAAAAATATATATATATATCCCACATAACTGTAGAGATTGTTTTTATATAAACATTTAAAAAAATATATATAAACATAAATAAAAATAAATATATAAACATATAAATATATTAATTGCCTTAAAATACATTTTTAAAATTTAAACTAAATAAAGTTGATCAGAGTATCTAGGAACTATTAATTAGTGGTTCATCACTTCCTGTTTCCCTGGGGTAGAAATATGACGTGACACAGAGGCCTGTTTCTCTTATCCACTCTTCCACATGGGAAAGACACGAGAACACCATTCAGGTAAGGCAGACGTGTGTCGACCTTCATAAGTCAGGTAGTGACTACACTGTCAGAGGAATCATCTGGAAGCTTACCACACCTGGAACATGGGCAAACAAGCCTGGACCAGGACACAGGTTCATCCAGACACGGTGAGGAGGATGGTAGGAGAAGTTCTCCAGAGCTCACTGTTAGAGAATTACATCAAGGAGCATCAACATGGGTCACAAAGTCTCCATAACAACCATCAGGCGCCATCGACATGCCAACGAGCTGTTTGGGAGGCGCGGGAAAAGCATTTTCTCACTTACAAGCACAAACGTAAGCTTCTGGAGTTCGCTAAGCGCTACTGGGACTGTGTGCTTTGGTCAGATGAGACCAGGATAGAGCCTTCTGGAACAAACACCAAAGCAGAGGGTGAGGAAAAGCCCCTTGTGCCCACTGTGAAGTATGGGGGGGTCCGCGATGCTGTGGGCCTGTTTCTCGTCCAAAGGCCCCGGGAACCTCGTTAGAGTGCATGGCATCATGAGCTCTCTGAAACACCGGGACCTTTTAAATCTAAATCTGATGGGTGGGTCGTCAGATGGGTCGTCACTGGGTCGATAATGATCCTGAACATGTGGCCACATCTGCACAGAAACGGTTCACCAGTCACAACATCCAGCTCCTCCCATGGCCGTCTCAGCTCAGCTGAAAACCTGGGGGTGAGCTGAAGAGGAGAGCGCATGGGAGAGGACCCAGGACCCATTTAGAGAGACTGTGCACAGAGGAATGGTGGAAGATCCCTCTCTCTGTATTCCCCCATCCAGTGAAATGCTACAGGAGAAGACTAAGTGTTGTCCTGTGGGCAGAAGGAATTTGTGACCCAGATGATTTCATGCTAATTAATTATTTCTCAATGTGGGGTTTTCACCCACTGATTAAATACACTTGAATTAAAGCTGTGTTTTTTTGAGTGGTCTTATATTATAAATAATATAGAATTTATTAGAGGCCTAATAACACATCTTAACGATGGGTGCCAATAATTGTGGAGGGCAGTAGATATATGTATAGGACTATTCTATTTTTGAAATCATCCTGGTGGCAATGTGTTATTTTATTTCTTAGCCAGACGCTCCACAAAACACGTCATTTGGATGAGGCTGTTTGAACTGCGTGAGGTAATATAATTAAAAATAAATATCTAAATATACAAACATAAAAATACATATATACACATAAACAATAAACATATAAACATACAAAATAAACATACAAACATACAAAACAAATACATAAACACAAAAATAAACAAACAAACATAAAACATAAATATATAAACATAAAAATATATAAACATAAACATACAAACATAAAATACATATATAAACATATAAACATAAACATACAAAAATAAATATATAAACATACAAATATAAAAAACCCTAAACTTATAAACATAAAAATAATGAAGGTGAATATGGTGAGGCTTTGATCAGAACGTCAGCAGTCAGAATGGTTTTAATTGTTTTGGTTTATTTATTGGTTTGTTTACTTGTTTACTTGTTGGCCTGTTATTTGGGATCATGTTAGTGTTTGTGAGAGGTAATGTGTCAAGGGGGTGTTGGTAGAATGTGGTGTTGGTTGAAGGTGGTGTTGGTTGAATGCGGAGTCGGTTGAATGTGGTGTTGGTAGAATGTGGTGCTGGCTGAATGTGGTGCTGGCTGAATGTGGTGTTGGCTGAACGTGGTGTTGGTTGAATGTGGTGTTGGCTGAACGTGGTGTTGGTAGAATGTGGTGTTGGCTGAATGTGGTGTTGGCTGAATGTGGTGTTGGCTGAATGTGGTGCTGGCTGAATGTGGTGTTGGCTGAATGTGGTGTAGGTAGAATGTGGTGTTGGGTGAATGTGGTGTTGGCTGAATGTGGTGTTGGCTGAATGTGGTGCTGGCTGAATGTGGTGTTGGCTGAATGTGGTGCTGGCTGAATGTGGTGTTGGCTGAATGTGGTGTTGGCTGAATGTGGTGTTGGCTGAATGTGGTGTTGGTAGAATGCGGTGTTGGTAGAATGCGGTGTTGGGTGAATGCGGTGTTGGGTGAATGCGGTGTTGGGTGAATGCGGTGTCGGGTGAATGTGGTGTCGGGTGAATGTGGTGTTGGGTGAATGCGGTGTCGGGTGAATGCGGTGTCGGGTGAATGCGGTGCCGGGTGAATGCGGTCTTGGTAGAATGCGGTGTTGGTAGAATGCGGTGTTGGTAGAATGTGGTGTTGGGTGAATGTGGTGTTGGGTGAATGTGGTGTTGGGTGAATGTGGTGTCGGGTGAATGTGGTGTCGGGTGAATGTGGTGTCGGGTGAATGTGGTGTCGGGTGAATGTGGTGCTGGGTGAATGTGGTGCCGGGTGAATGTGGTGTTGGTAGAATGCGGTGTTGGTAGAATGCGGTGTTGGTTGAATGCGGTGTTGGTTGAATGCGGTGTTGGTAGAATGCGGTGTTGGTTGAATGCGGTGTTGGTAGAATGCGGTGTTGGTAGAATGCGGTGTTGGTTGAATGTGGTGCTGGGTGAATGTGGTTTTGGGTGAATGTGGTGTTGGTAGAATGTGGTGTTGGGTGAATGTGGTGTTGGGTGAATGTGGTGTTGGTAGAATGTGGTGCTGGGTGAATGTGGTGTTGGTTGAATGTGGTGTTGGTAGAATGTGGTGTTGGGTGAATGTGGTGTTGGGTGAATGTGGTGTTGGTAGAATGTGGTGTTGGGTGAATGTGGTGTTGGGTGAATGTGGTGTTGGTTGAATGTGGTGTTGGTTGAATGTGGTGTTGGTTGAATGTGGTGTTGGGTGAATGTGGTGTTGGGTGAATGTGGTGTTGGTAGAATGTGGTGTTAGTAGAATGTGGTGTTGGGTGAATGTGGTGTTGGTAGAATGTGGTGTTGGTTGAATGTGGTGCTGGTTGAATGTGGTGTTGGTAGAATGTGGTGTTGGTAGAATGTGGTGTTGGGTGAATGTGGTGTTGGGTGAATGTGGTGTTGGGTGAATGTGGTGTTGGTAGAATGTGGTGCTGGGTGAATGTGGTGTTGGTTGAATGTGGTGTTGGTAGAATGTGGTGTTGGGTGAATGTGGTGTTGGTAGAATGTGGTGTTGGGTGAATGTGGTGTTGGTTGAATGTGGTGTTGGTAGAATGTGGTGTTGGTAGAATGTGGTGTTGGTAGAATGTGGTGTTGGGTGAATGTGGTGTTGGGTGAATGTGGTGTTGGGTGAATGTGGTGTTGGTAGAATGTGGTGTTGGTTGAATGTGGTGTTGGTAGAATGTGGTGTTGGGTGAATGTGGTGTTGGGTGAATGTGGTGTTGGTAGAATGTGGTGCTGGGTGAATGTGGTGTTGGTTGAATGTGGTGTTGGTAGAATGTGGTGTTGGGTGAATGTGGTGTTGGTAGAATGTGGTGCTGGGTGAATGTGGTGTTGGTTGAATGTGGAGTTGGTTGAATGTGGTGTTGGTAGAATGTGGTGTTGGTAGAATGCGGTGTTGGTAGAATGCGGTGTTGGGTGAATGCGGTGTTGGGTGAATGCGGTGTCGGGTGAATGCGGTGTCGGGTGAATGCGGTGTCGGGTGAATGCGGTGTCGGGTGAATGCGGTGTCGGGTGAATGTGGTGTCGGGTGAATGTGGTGCTGGGTGAATGTGGTGTTGGTAGAATGTGGTGTTGGTAGAATGTGGTGCTGGTTGAATGTGGTGCTGGTTGAATGTGGTGCTGGTTGAATGTGGTGTTGGTAGAATGTGGTGTTGGGTGAATGTGGTGTTGGGTGAATGTGGTGTTGGTAGAATGTGGTGCTGGGTGAATGTGGTGTTGGTAGAATGTGGTGTTGGGTGAATGTGGTGTTGGTAGAATGTGGTGCTGGGTGAATGTGGTGTTGGTTGAATGTGGTGTTGGTAGAATGTGGTGTTGGTTGAATGTGGTGTTGGCTGAATGTGGTGTTGGCTGAATGTGGTGCTGGGTGAATGTGGTGCTGGGTGAATGTGGTGTTGGTTGAATGTGGTGTTGGCTGAATGTGGTGTTGGGTGAATGTGGTGTTGGTTTAATGTGGTGTTGGTAGAATGCGGTGTTGGGTGAATGTGAGGACTCGTTTGTTCTTGGTGAGCCTGGCAGGTGTCTGAGCATGCGCACGCTTGGCCGAGTGACACGCCAGATGTGCCTTTGGTCTGCGTTCCATTTGGCAGCGTCTTCAAAGAGGTGGAGGACCCAGCACCAGCGTGCTGAGGGTGTGTGTGTGTGTGTGTGTGTGTGTGGGTGTGTGTGTGTGTGTGTGCGTGTGTGTGTGTGTGTGTGTGTGTGTGTGTGTGTGTGTGTGTGTGGGTGGGTGTGTGGGAGGGGGACAGAGACTTGTTTTGTCTTTTCGAGTTTAATTAAAGTAGAATTCCAGCAATTAATCAAATATTCCATATAATTCAGTCACTGAGGTGTAAATGGAGCGACCGAGAGCGGGTTTGGTGTGAGGTAACCCAACATCCACCATTACAGACCTCCAGCGAGCAGTGGTGCCTCCATGAGTCCTCCTGTTAGTGCAGCACCATCGGCAGACGGCTGCACCACGCAGGACTACATGCACACAGACCGTTACCACGACTGTCCTTAACACCACGTCACCGTCACCAAACACTGCAGTGGTGTCGTACCAGACTGTCATGGAGTGACTCAGAATGGCAGCGGGTCATCTTCAGTGACGAGTCCCACTTTAGTCTTGGTGGAGACGCCCAACGAATCCGTGTGTGGAGGCACCGTGGTCAGCACCGAGATGAACGGTTTGTCGTCACACGTCCAGAAGGCCTGGTGTCCCTCCACCTCCACCCCTACCGCACCATCTGCAGGAACTGTGTAAGGATGTTCAAGCTGCATGGGATGGATTATCACAGGACTCCATCAGGAACCTCTACAGCTCCATACCGAGACGTCTGGCGTGTTGGGTTAGCGAACACGGCGGCCCGACGCCATACTGAGAGACAGACTTCTGTATGTGTAGCTCAATAAATATTGATCATATCAATATTTATCAATATCTACTATTTAGGTATTGTTCTACTGCTCAGCACTCAATGTGCATCTCCATCTTTGCCGTATGGAGAAACCCACCGAGCCGCCCTGTGAAATTCCTGCCTCCTTAAAGCTCCCTAATGTTCTCTTTACCATTTAGCAGGCT
Organism: Prochilodus magdalenae; assembly: GCA_024036415.1. Classification (NCBI taxonomy): domain Eukaryota; kingdom Metazoa; phylum Chordata; class Actinopteri; order Characiformes; family Prochilodontidae; genus Prochilodus; species Prochilodus magdalenae. Next base: position 68,969 of record JAMWET010002381.1, read on the forward strand.
GGTGCCTACAGAAATGGCCTCCCTCTGCCAACTGCCAACCTGTCCTCATATGACTAATGACCTTGCTGTAGCGTGCCTGAGCTGCTATCGCAGGTCCCTGCCACCAGGGGGAGACCCTGCTCCAGATTTCAGCCGGTTTAAAAAAAGCTTCATGAAGTATTAGTTCAGCCACAAATCATGTATTCCGCACACGTGAGGCTGATGTGCTTGTACCTGGGAAAGTGAGCAGGTGATGTTCCCGATGCTAAGCGGCTCGTCGGCGTTCCTACAACCTACGTACAGGCATTCCGACCTTGTTCCCGCCAGACAGAACTTGATCAGTGGGAGCCTGTTTTTAAACACAGCGCTGTTTAATAGAGAAGCCGAACTGCACGCAGGGGCTTTTCGAGTCGAGTCACCGAGTGACAGATGACGCACGGCCTGGGTGAAGAGTGAGAGAGAGCTGGAAGAGGAGGAGGTGCAGGACAGAGAGAGAGAGAGAGAGGGAGGGGTGAAAAAGAAGGAGTGTAACAGGTGCTAATCAGAAAGGGATTCCCAAAAGGGAGGCATGCATGGAGGCGCTTGGCGAGGGAGTGAGAGATTACATCACTCTCCCTTCAATAGTCCTCGGTTCCATGTTTTTGCGTGACTCAGTGTGAGAGAACAATGACGAGTCCAGAACAGAGACACACAGCTGTCGTTCTCTGATCTTTCTGAAAGGATGTCCTCTGGTAGGGGCGCTATGGCCTGTCCCAAAGTTCACGCTCGCAGTTGCCCCCGGGAAGCCTCCGAGGCCCGTTCACACCTCGCATTAGCATGCGTGATCGGATCAAACTGGAGTTTCACCTGACGGCTTCGAATCGCCACGTGTGAACACAGACAGTAGGTTGCCACCAGTATCTGGAGTCATGCTGACTGCAGTGCACCCCACAGCTGCTGGTGGGAGCGTGGGGGGCGCCCCATGGAGCTAACACGGCAATCAAGGTGGTCCCGCAGATGCTCGATTGGGTTCAAGTCTGGGGAATTAGGGGGCCGGGGTAGTACTTGGAAGTCTGGGTCATACTCTTCCAACCACTGTCGGACATTTGTAGCTGTATGGCGTGTGGCACTGTCTTGCTGGAAGATGCCATCCGCCCCAGGGAGGACAATCAGCCTGTATGGGTGTATGTAGTCTGCAAGGATGGGGTTATACCCAGGCCGGTTGAGAGAGTGCCTTCCACATGGACGAGTGGGCTCAGAGAATGCTGTTAGGAAGTGGTCATAATAATGTGACTCGACTTTGCATGTGTGAACGTGGGGTTACATTATCCACTGGAATATGAATTGACTTTTTATGGTATCTAGGTACGTCCAGCCAAGCTGCTCTCCCATTGGTTAGGACTAGAGGTCAGCATACGAAATGATAATAATAATTAGCAGCACAATTAACATAAGAGGGATCCATCTGAGTATCCAATAGGACAGTGCTACTGCAGGTAGGAGCGGGATTAAGGAATGGGACATATTCCAGGAACATCATGATTAAAAACCAAACCCGTGTGGGCCTCTAGGTAGAACTTCAGGAGCTGGACTGAAAGCCTTACACACTATTCAGTTAGCCAGGTTCCGGGTAGTTGCTAGGAATGGATAAACAGCAGCAGCAGAGCTTTGTACCAGAAGAGCCGATGTAAAACTGATACAGGCTCTTATACCTGTTCACGTCTGTTAAAGATATGGAATGTCTTATCCAAGCTTCGGATGTCCGCGTGCACCAGTGTTAGCTTAGCATTATCAGGAATCACTTAGGAACACTGTCAGAAATCCATAGCATAGTGCATCTGTAAAAGATCGATTCCAGATTGGAACTGCATTTCAAACCACCTCCGAATGTGGGTTGGATATGATCTGCTGCTGTCCAGACTCAAACCAGGTATGGTCTGGATTAGCCAGAAATCAGATTAGGGCCTAAATGCCTTCTTTAACCAGGAGCTGATGAAAGCGTCCAAGCTAAGCATGTCCTTTTGTATCGTAACTGAGGGATAAAAGGGAATAACAGTAGAACGGAAATCACATATGACGATGCTCTAACATATTTAATAAATATCAGGAAAGAATATTAACATCGCAAGAACTTTGGGAAGATACGGTTCTGACTGAACTCAGCGATTTGGGTTTGATTCCAGGTCACTATAAAGTTTGGGAATGATATCTAAACAATATGTGTCAATAACAGACCTAATTTTGACACCTAATGACATCATTTTACCCAAAATACTGTAATGGTACTTATTTGCAGGAAGCCTGTTAGCTTAGCGAGCTAGCTAGCTAACCAGCTTGTCAACCTGACAGCAATAAACAGTGGCAGCAGCCATCTTGAAGATGACGGTAAGTGTCAGAAAGCACTCGTCACACCTTCACACAGTTTGAGGCAGGTGTGTGATGACTTAGGTGTGCAGATTTACGCAATGCTAACAAATGCTAATACGCTACCCAAGTAGAGTTCACACTGCAAGATGCCTGCTGCTTTATGAAAATGCGTTTCGGGCTTTTAGTGATGTTGGACTAACGTCCTTGAGCTTTGAGTGACCCTCATACCTTAATGATGAATATTTTAATGAAGCTAATACCGTAATATCATAGTATCATAATGCTACCCAAGCTAAATGTTTCAGTAGTGGCATGTTATAGCTCATTTTGGCCAGAACCCAAAAATGCTAGCCAGTACATGACTAGCGAAAAAATATACACACAAATATATAATTTAGCCAGATTACTGTAATGTTGCTCGTTTGCAGGGTAAGATGGCCACTCCCATAATCCCAAAAAGGGACATCGTAAAGGGGCGGGACTAGAACAGACCCAAAATCCTAATCTAACCTATACGACACCTACATGATGCTTTACTCTACTAATTGAATAGAATAGGTGGCAATCGTGAGTCCGATGGGAACTTACTAACTGACTAGCATTTAGACCTGTGAGTTAGCTGGTGGGCGGGTCACGTTATCACATGACCTTGGTAAACCAATGAAATGCAAGGTATGTATTTTGACACAGACGTAAGCCAAAGTCACACAACATTCGAAATAGTTTGACTGTCTGGCCTAAAACCGGACGGTTCGGCCCAAACCCGGACATGTGACCACCCTGTTTCTGGGAGCCGGTTAGCTTAACTAGCTGGCTATCCAGCTTGTCAACATGGCAGCTGTTTAAGCAGCTGCTAGTGCTAGCATGTGTTCTGCTGTTAGCCTGCTGTGTTCATGATCGTCTTCGCCAGGTTATCAAAGAGTGGACGCTCCTGGATGATTCATTATAGCCAGTATGCTAGCTAGCTAGCTAGCTAGCAACGTTGCAAATGAGCAGAATAGTGATGTATGCTTGGGTTGCTCCATAACGTATGCCTGATGCAACTCAAAGCTCAAAGTTTCTCCACCTAAATCTAGCCTGGCGTTCCGAAATAAATGGAGTTGAGATCCATCATAATCTGTGGGTGCGATTTGGCTCTCCGGCTTTACTGCAGTTATGAATTTCGCTTTTGCAGCCGCTCTGTAGCAGTTTTAACATCTGCTCCTCTCAGTCGAGAGCACTATATATACACAATCTGCATAAAATAATTAGATTTGAACTTCCTGTACCCTCCCACCCCCTCTCAGCGCTCTCGCTCTCTCCCCCTCTCAGCTCTGTCTCTCCCTCTCCCAGCTCTCTCTCTCTTTCTCTCTCAGTTCTCTCTCTCTCTCTCCCCCTCCTCACGCTGACCTGCTGATACAGCAGCACACACTGACGTGTCTGTCAAAGTAGCTGAACAGGTGGTGCTGTAATGACCACCATCCACCCAACCCCCTCCTCACGCACACACAAACACCACATTGATCCGCGGTGTTCCTCGCTGCTTGTAGATGTGAGTGAAATCAATCCCGTATGGCCAGCGGAGTGTATGGAGGCAGGTTAATGAATGCACAGCGCAGTCTAACAGGCGTTAAAACGGTCAACGGCACAGTCTTTCGAACCCAACACGTGCCACACGGGCCTCCGTGCCACGAGGCCGTGCTCTTTGTACATGCTGGAGGCATGGGCGTTGGATATTGAGTGTACTGTAACTCCATATGTGTGAGGCAAGCTGGTGCTGCAGCATACGTGATGTTAGCAGAAGTAGCCCACCTAAAAGCGGCAGTAGCAGCCATCTTGAAGATGACGGTATTTGTCAGAAAGCAGGTCTAGGTGATGACATCACAGGTGTGTGAGGATGTAGGCAGTGTAAATGTAGGGGTTAGGGGGTTTAGTGTAAATGTAGGGGTTAGGGGGTTTAGTGTAAATGTAGGGGTTAGGGGGTTTAGTGTAAATGTAGGGGTTAGGGGGTTTAGTGTAAATGTAGGGGTTAGGGGTTTAGTGTAAATGTAGGGGTTAGGGGGTTTAGTGTAAATGTAGGGGTTAGGGGGTTTAGTGTAAATGTAGGGGTTAGGGGGTTTAGTGTAAATGTAGAGGTTAGGGGGGTTAGTGTAAATGTAGGGGTTAGGGGTTTAGTGTAAGTGTAGGGGTTAGGGGTTTAGTGTAAATGTAGGGGTTAGGGGGTTTAGTGTAAATGTAGGAGTTAGGGGGTTTAGTGTAAATGTAGGGGTAAGGGGGTTAGTGTAAATGTAGGGGTTAGGGGGTTTAGTGTAAATGTGGGGGTTAGGGGTTTAGTGTAAATGTAGGGGTTAGGGGGTTTAGTGTAAATGTAGGGGTTAGGGGGTTTAGTGAAATTGTAGGGGTTAGGGGTTTAGTGTAAATGTTGGGGTTGGGGGTTTTTGTGTAAATGTAGGGGTTTGGGGGTTTAGTGTAAATGTAGGGGTTAGGGGGTTTAGTGTAAATGTAGGGTTAGGGGGTTTATTGTAAATGTAGGGGTTAGGGGGTTTAGTGTAAATGTAGGGGTTAGGGGTTTAGTGTAAATGTAGGGGTTGGGGGTTTAGTGTAAATGTAGGGGTTAGGGGTTTAGTGTAAATGTAGGGGTTGGAGGTTTAGTGTAAATGTAGGGGTTGGGGGTTTAGTGTAAATGTAGGGGTTAGGGGTTTTAGTGTAAATGTAGGGGTTAGGGGTTTAGTGTAAATGTAGGGGTTAGGTGGTTAGTGTAAATGTAGGGGTTAGGGGTTTAGTGTAAATGTAGGGGTTAGGGGGTTTAGTGTAAATGTAGGGGTTAGGGGTTTAGTGTAAATGTAGAGGTTAGGGGTTTAGTGTAAATGTAGGGGTTAGGGGGTTTAGTGTAAATGTAGGGGTTAGGGGTTTTGTGTAAATGTAGGGGGTTTAGTGTAAATGTAGGGGTTAGGGGGTTTAGTGTAAAGGTAGGGGTTAGGGGTTTTAGTGTAAATGTAGGGGTTAGGGGTTTAGTGTAAATGTAGGGGTTAGGTGGTTAGTGTAAATGTAGGGGTTAGGTGGTTAGTGTAAATGTAGAGGTTAGGGGTTTAGTGTAAATGTAGGGGTTAGGGGGTTTAGTGTAAATGTAGGGGTTAGGGGGTTTAGTGTAAATGTAGAGGTTAGGGGTTTAGTGTAAATGTAGGGGTTAGGGGGTTAGTGTAAATGTAGGGGTTAGGGGGTTTAGTGTAAATGTAGGGGTTAGGGGTTTAGTGTAAATGTAGGGGTTAGGGGGTTAGTGTAAATGTAGGGGTTAGGGGGTTAGTGTAAATGTAGGGGTTAGGGGGTTAGTGTAAATGTAGGGGTTAGGGTTTAGTGTAAATGTAGGGGTTAGGGTTTAGTGTAAATGTAGGGGTTAGGGGTTTAGTCTAATCTTATCTGTACTGGAGAAGGAGCCTGACTGTACTAGTTATACTCTACTAGTGTAATGACAAAGTTGAACTGAACTAAAGAAGTCCTGAATAAATACAGGGTATTGGTATTAACGTTACATTGCTATTACTGAACACATAGCAGTGTTAAGCCAGTGAGTCGTGCAGTTTAGTGCAACACCGATCAGGAATATCCTGCCACTGGTAACTACATTAGCCTCGCAGCTCCAGAGAAACAACCTTCACTACTTCACACGGTTTAAGGCCAAGGTGTGATGGCCTAGATGGGCTATGCTAATTGCTAATAAGCCTCCATTACTAGTTAGCTGCATTGGCCTCCCTCTTAACTACAGTCCAATACTAATGAACCCTGTTGCAGGGCAGGCTGCTCTCAGCTGGGGTTTAGCTGGTCACCCAGCATGGTCATGCTGGTTGGCCGTCATACCAGCTTCAGAAACACAACATGCCGTTTTGGCTGGCGACCAGACATGAAGCCCTACGCTGGCTTAACCAGCAGGGTAACCCAGTTATGAGGCTGTGTGATGTAATACACCTTCGATGCGTGTTAGCCACATTAGCCTCGTAGCTCCAGTGCTAAACCAAAGAAGCAAACTTCAGTGAGTTTTGGGCAGAAGTTTTTATTCCCTTAAATGCCGACGCTGCGCTGGTGCTAGCCTAGAAGCTAGCTGTCCTGTGGAAACTGATCTCAGCGACAGTCAGACAGAGTGATGGAAGCCTGCAAGTCACCAACTCTCAGCATCAATCAGTCAGCAGAGAAGTGTGTGTGTGTGCGTGTGTGTGTCCTAGGGTTTCTAGGGGGCGGTGGGAGGTGGGGGGCAGGGTGGGTCGTCTGACAGCCCAACACAGTTGGCACAGCCTTGCTGAGAGTGGGGGTAGAGAGAGAGAGAGGGACAGAGGAAGAGGACAGGGTGAGTTCAGAGAGAAGGAAAAGAAGAAGGAACTCTCCAACTCCTTGTCTCCAAAGTGCTCACCGTCGGGAAAACGTTGGGAACGTGCTGAAGAACAGACTGGGGGACACAAAGCAAAGCAGGCCTGGCATGGGATCTCCCTGAACGTGGCTGAATTCCTGTCCTCCTTCTCCTCGTCCTTCGGTTTCTCTCTCTCTCTCTCTCTCTGGCACAGCCTGACCACCGCTCTGCTCAGCTGGCCCGAGGGCAGCCCCAGCCTGTTTCTGTGAGTATACCCTTCAGTCTCGTTTCTGCACACTTTGGTGGTTAAGAGGTTCAGAGTCGTTCAGACTGGGCTCGGTGTGAGGCGCTACGTCCTCGAGTCAGAGCTGTACACAGTGGTGGTGAAGGTAACCAGACGTCCCCCTCTAAAAGCTCCCTCACAGAAAGTTCCTACATGAGGTGGTTCTGAATACGCTGCCTGATGTCTGAGACGCTGTTTATGATAGTGTGGAGAAGATCTCAGCCTTAAACTCCATTCATGGTGGAGGGATACATGCTGCAGGGCGCTGTGCGGTCAAATAGTCCCCAGGAAAAAACGTCTTATTTGATCTTCTGTGTAATTAAAGTTCAGTATAATCAGAAGTCATTCCGAGTGGTTTGGTGTGAAATGCTCCGTGCCGAGTCGAACTGTTCCCAGTGGCGACGATAGGAAACGGACGTCTGAATGACTTTAATCTATACAGAAGTTTTCAAAAACGCTGTTCCCTTTTTAGCTCCGCCAGAAAATCCAATTCCTCCATCTCGATCCAGCGGATCACTTTCGGTGTCCTTTAGTTTTGCACCATAGAGTTCGGCTAATGTAGCTAAGCTAAGTAGTGGAATCTAATAGCCACCAGGTTAGCGCTGCTGTGGCATGGCTGAAAACTGTACGGTGGAAAGTTACGGGATGGAATGAGTCCAAAAGCAGGTGGTTTTCCGACTTTTGCCGGATTTCAGGAATACTTTGGGAATAAAACATATGGAGCCATCCCTAACATACCATTATTTCCTATGTCCAGTAATCAGTCCAGTGGTTTGCCTTGAGATTGGCTCACTAGGCCGCCTAAGGATGTGTTTATTAGATCTTCATCGGAGATTTGAATTTTCACTAAATTCCCAACGTTCCACGGCTTTCCCAGCCATTTTAGCACCGCTCTCTTCATCATTCCGGACACATCCACCACCTCTTAATTTGAGAGCCGTACAGGGCTAGCGTATTAGCATGGTTTTAGCTATGTGAGATCGGTTTGTATCACTGATCCGACTGATTCCCAGTTTTGGCATGGCAGCAGTAAACTGAACATGAGAGTCTCTGGGAAAAAGGGGGCAGCCTGACACTCGGAGGAGGAGGAAGTTTTTTGTGATCTTCATTTAATGTAATTTCGGAGTAGGTGTCTCCCGGGCCGTGCTGTTTTAATCAATATTGCAGGCAGATGTACAGTGCGGTAATTGAAAGCCGGCGCTCGGCTGAGGTTTGTAAATAAAGTTAATCATTCTGTCTATCTCCGCCGCGCCGCTGCTAGCTCCACGGGCCCTTCGCGCGAGCGCTTCCTCTCATCTACGGAACCTGCCTGGTTTATCCGCGGCCGCTCAGCCTGAAATCCCTCCATTAGGGTGCCGTAGAGGAGGGGATCTGTCCTGTTTAATGAGGCGCCTCTGTTTTAATGTGTCACTCCGAGTCTGCGTTAGCCACAGTGGTTAGCGCTGTGCCTCCTTCCTGCCGTCCCTCTGCTCTGAAAAAAATCAGACAGACTGGCCCCCCTTTACTCCAAATGCACTAGATCAGCTGTTTGGAGTCTGAAGTTTGCTTCTGTAGTGTGGCAGAGGGGCTACGAGGCTAATGATGCTAGCCACCGTGTTAGCATCATGCCACACCTGCATCAAACACTGTGAAGGTGTAATGCAGGCTCTAATAGACTTGCTAACATCGTTTACCTATAAAGTCAGGTAATCATGGATGAATCATGGCACCTCAGCGCTAACCTGGTGACTATTAGACTCCAGTAGTTGTTAGCTACGTTAGCATTGTAGTGCAAAACCAAAGGACACCAAACTTGATCTGGCTGATCAAATGGAAAGATGGGTTAATTGGATGAGCTAAATTGGAAACATAACTAAAGAGAATTACAAACAAAATTTATTTTTTTATATTTAAAAGTCACCCAGACGTCTATTTCCCAGAGTATTTCTCCAAAAAAAAAAAAACACATGACTTTTAAATTTACAGAATTTTTCAAAATATTTCAAATTTTCTAATTTAAAAATTTAGCTCAAAAAAAAAAAAAATCCAATTCGTCCATCTTTCCCTTTGATCAGTCACAACAACTTTTCTGTCCTGTAGTTTTGCACTACAATGCTAATGTCGCTAACAAGTAATGGAGTCTAATAGTCACCAGGTTAGCGCTGTTGCTGCATGGCTCAAACCAGAATGATTGCTGAAATTTATTTGTATTTGTGTCTATTTTATAGATAAAATTGAACATATTTTTGAAAACCTATGCAGAAATAAGTCTGGTGTTTTTTGGAGAAATGCTCTGTTCAGTCTTGGAATCGGTCACCGTGGTAAAACAGATAGGAATCAGACATCGGGATGACTTTTGAATATACAGAAGTTTTCCCTTTAGCTATGTTTCCAATTTAGCTCAGCCAAAAAATCCAATCCCATACCCATCTTTCCATTAGATCAGCCAGATCGAGTTTGGTGTCCTTTAGTTTTGTCCTACAAGGCTAACGTAGCTAACAAGTGCTGGAGTCTAATAGTCACCAGGTTAGCGCTGTTGCATGTCGTAAACCAGAATTAATTTTAGATGTATTTTAGTTTATTTTACAAATAAAACATATTTTTGAAGACTGGTCATAATTAAAGTCTCTCTGTGTAGTGTGGTGTGAAACTCCCTGTTCAGAGTCGGAATTGTTCACAGTGGTTTTAATAGGAACCAGACGTCTGAAGAGTCCAGTGTGTTCTAATGGAAAGTTATGGCTTGGATACGCTGCCTTATGCCTGATTATATATTTAATATATATTAATTTTGAATATGTAATTAATATAGTAGTTTATCATCAGCAGATATTCCATATAGAACCCCACGTGTAGGCTCACTGGTGATATGTGGAGAGTAAACACAGTGGCGTTGCAGACAGGGTGACCCCTGGTTCCCATCACCACCACTGTAACTACAATCAACCGTTTCACACCAAACCCACTCTGAATCAGTCACAGTGTGCTGAACCCTGAGTTATGCAGGAAGGTGCCTGACCCTGGTCTTTTGTTCTCTTCCAGGGCCAGGAGGAAACAGCAGACAGAGCCTTCGTCCCCCATACCGGCTCCACAGCAGCAGCTCGCTCGTCCCCATCCTCCTCCACTCGTCCATCATGACCTTGCTGGCCTCGGAGAGGTCACTGCTCATCCGCAGCAAGTTCCGCTCAGGTAGGAGCAATGCTCACCTGTACTGATATATATACTGTAAATGAGCTCACCAGGCAAAAGATTAGCCCCCCCATAGGTGTGTATGCGTGTGTGGTGTGTGTGTGTGTGTGTGGTGTGTGTGTGTGTGTGGAGTTTGATGTTTTAGTTGGTGGCTGGTAGTGCAGAATGTTGTGGGCTGCTCCAGATGCTCTAGCTGTAGAGCGGTGTTGGGGTATATGGGGTTTGAATTGGTTCTAGGTCTTTTGCTGAAAAGGAACTCCAGCCAATTCGAAGATGTCTGCATAATTCAGTGACTGAGAGCGGGTTTGGTGTGAGGCGGTTCCGATGTTCTGTACTGGAGCGGTGATGGGAACCAGGGTTCTCCATGTCTAGAACACACATATAGACACTTTATTTACTATCTAAACCACCAGTGAACCTACAGGTGTCTTCTGAGGGCCTGTCGATACCACATTATCATGATACCTAAATCATGATACAGTATAATTGCTGGTAAGGTGATAAAATAAACGGGCATGTATTTAAATTATTATTAAAGTCTGTTTAATTTAATGAAATGAAATGAAATGAAATGAAATTTGCAACAGTTATTATTCCAGAACCACTTATATAATATTTATACTCATATTGATGTAATATTGATACTTGGTGTCCATTTATCGATACAATATCACCGCCCAAAATATCGCGATAATACGCTGTATCGATTCTGAATGGAATTGTGGAATTCCCATTTGAGGAAGACTCCTGGCTGAAACATAAATATATCAGTTCTCAGTATATGATCGAAGCAGAAGGCACATGCTGCCAGGCGACTGCGATAACCCTGTTCCTGTGTTGAACTGAGGGTCGGGTCATTCCCAAGCAGGAGTAGGTCAACGTGTGCCATTCCAAATCCAACATCCCGAAATGTGGAAGTTCCCATTGAAAAGCAAACGTGTCTCCAACAATTACAGTCCAACAGAAGGAACGGCGTGGGCCAGGACGATTTAGGCCGAGTAATTATGGATGTATATTTATCCCTGATGGTGCGTTTGAGGGGATGAAGAGATACAAATCCGAGGCTGAATGGGAAACTCATTAAACGCTAAAGAAGCTGCGTGAGGATAATTAAAAATGAAAAATGCCTATAAAAAGTTTATCGTCCATCTGCAGTTGGTTCAGACTGGATTTATTTAATACTCTGCCACTGTAATTTCCGGAAAACGGTTAGAAATCGTAAACAGCGGAAGTAGGGCACTCCAGGCCCCGAGCCAGATTTATTTACTGTTAAAGAAGCAGCTCGTCCAAAATCCGTAACTCAGGCCGGAGTAGGGCCCGGGAATACTGGCACGCTAAACGGACCTGGAGCGTCTTCAGATGAACCCGGTGGTGCGACCGGTATGTACGGTCTATGGTAGGTGTCAGTCTGAGATCAGAGCACATGCTGCCTGTGGTCAGGATGGGCTGTTCCAGTACGGGACGGTCAGAGCACCGTACACCCTATTCCTTCCTGTTCCTCCACCTGACTGGACTCCTGATCCGGATCAGTGGAGGACTGTGGCTCTGTGGAGCAGATCTGGAGCACTGTAATGACTTCACATCAACATCGACTGTGGTTACCAGCGTGTGTTCATTCGGGACAGTAATCATTCATGTTGTTTCATATAGAAGAACTTCAGATTTAATTAAATACAGTTTTAATAGGGAAGTTATTAAATGATAAATAATGTGCTGTATGTACTATTATAGTCATTTCCGGACAAAATAGTAAAATAATAATATTAATTATAATAAAGGCTTCATTCTGGATATTAATTTTATTATCAGTTATTCAGGATATTCATTTAATTTAAACTTGATATTAATTTAAAGTATTTCATTCAGAATATTATTTCATTAGAACTTCTTTCAAGTCTATCTAGACTAGACTTGTATTAAAATGCCATTCTGGATATTAATGTTATTAAGTTCCTTCTGGATATTAATTTTAATAAGTTAATTCTAGATATTAATGTTATTAAGTTCATTTTAGATATTAATGTTATTAATTTAATTCTAGATATTAATGTTATTAATTTAATTCTAGATATTAATGTTATTAAGTTCATTCTAGATATTAATGTTACTAAATTCATTCTAGATATTAATGTTATTAAGTTCATTCTAGATATTACTTTTATTAAATTCATTCTAGATATTAATGTTATTAAATTCATTCTAGATATTAATGTTACTAAATTCATTCTAGATATTAATGTTACTAAATTCATTCTAGATATTACTTTTATTAAATTCATTCTAGATATTAATGTTAATATGTTCATTCTAGATATTAATTTTAATAAGTTAATTCTGGATATTAATGTTATTAAGTTCATTCTAGATATTAATGTTATTATATTCATTCTAGATATTAATGTTAATATGTTCATTCTAGATATTAATGTTATTATATTCATTCTAGATATTAATTTTAACAAGTTAATTCTGGATATTAATGTTATTAAATTCATTCTAGATATTAATGTTACTAAATTCATTCTAGATATTAATGTTACTAAATTCATTCTAGATATTAATGTTATTATATTCATTCTAGATATTTATTTTAATAAGTTAATTCTGGATATTAATGTTATTAAGTTCATTCTAGATATTAATGTTATTATATTCATTCTAGATATTAATGTTAATATGTTCATTCTAGATATTAATGTTATTAAATTCATTCTGGATATTAATTTTAATAAGTTTATTCTGGATATAAATTTTATTAAATTCATTCTAGATATTAATGTTATTAAATTCATTCTGGATATTAATTTTAATAAGTTCATTCTGGATATTAATTTTATCAGAAATTCTTTCTGGATTTTAATTTTATTAGTACTTCTTTCTAAATATTACTTGTATTAAAACTTTCTGGATATGAATTTTAGTTACTTCGGGATGTTAATTTATTTTAATCTCACTCTGGATATGAATCTTATTCTAGATATATATTTTTATTGGATCTTCTTTCTGGAAACAGTTTTAAATAATAATTTATTAGAATATCATTCTCAGTATTAAATATACAGGAAGAGATTAATTTTATTAGAACTTTCATTTCAGATATACGGTACCTAATTTTATCATTTTAAATTGATTGCCAGTTTATTAGAATTGTATACTCCATATTAATTTAGTAGATTTTAATTCTCGTTCCAGATATACTTGTTATAATAATGTAATGTTGGATATTCATTGATGTTATTGATATTAATACGTTGGAATTTCATTCTTAGTTTAATTTAGTTCATTTCAGGCCATCAGCCTGGATAGTAATGTAGTAGAATGTATTTCTAGATATGGATATCATTACTCTTCTTCTGGATATTGATTGTTCTAGATCTTCACTGGTGATGTTCTGCAGTTGTCCTCAGCTTTCCAGCTTCCTGCTGGTGTTCTGTAGGCCCTGGTTCAGTATTATTGTGGGTTGTGAATCATGGCGTGTATATGCAGGGCGGTATTTTAAGCACCTGCGTGTTCTCTCCTTCGCTCCACAGCCGAGGGAAAGCGGTGGTGTCTGCTCGGTGAAGGACGAGTGGACGCAGGGACACCGTGTTTTTTTGTGGTGTTCCTATCACTCCTGGAACTCCTTCAAATCCAGTGCCCTCTCTCGCTCTCCTCTCGGTTCTGCTCATAAACACCAAACTGGCACGCTCCTCAAACAAACCTCCGACTGTGCGCCCTGGCAGCGCCGTCCATCATTTACTTATTAAACACGGCGTCCCCGCATGTGCCGCCTCCTCTCGCTCGCACTGACCTCCACATGTTGGGTCAAATCGGATAATTATGCATGCCAAAAGGGAATTCTGGAAAAGAGAGGACGTGGCTGAGGGGCATGTGGGGTGCTAATCCAGCGCGTATGACGCTAGCTCGGTTCAGTAGGCCTGAAATAGTGAACCTCCAGTTTAACTGGACGTTCTAGATCATGGACAATTGGGACCAGATACAATCAATCCATGTGTGTAATTAGAATTGGAGATACATGGTTTTGCTTCAGCAGCACTATTACTCAGTGAAATCTGCACAGCAATGTTCAACATCAGTACCTGACCTCACTAACGCTCAATCAAATCCTCACTGCAATGTTCCAGCATCAGTACCTGACGTCACCAATGCTCAATCAAATCGTCACAGCAATGTTCACCATCGGTGTGTGACCTCGCTAATGCTCAATCAAATCCTCACAGCAATGTTCCAGCATCAGTACCTGACGTCACCAATGCTCAATCAAATCCTTACAGCAATGTTCACCATCGGTGTGTGACCTCACTAATGCTCAATCAAATCCTCACAGCAATGTTCCAGCATCAGTACCTGACCTCACTAATGTTCAATCAAATCGTCACAGCAATGTTCACCATCGGTGTGTGACCTCGCTAATGCTCAATCAAATCCTCACAGCAATGTTCCAGCATCAGTACCTGACGTCACCAATGCTCAATCAAATCCTCACAGCAATGTTCACCATCGGTGTGTGACCTCACTAATGCTCAATCAAATCCTCACAGCAATGTTCCAGCATCAGTACCTGATGTCACCAATGCTCAATCAAATCCTCATAGCAATGTTCACCATCGGTGTGTGACCTCACTAATGCTCAATCAAATCCTCACAGCAATGTTCAACATCAGTACCTGACCTCACTAATGCTCAATCAAATCCTCATAGCAATGTTCCAGCATCAGTACCTGATGTCACCAATGCTCAATCAAATCCTCACAGCAATGTTCCAGCATCAGTACCTGACCTCACTAATGCTCAATCAAATCCTCACTGCAATGTTCCAGCATCAGTACCTGACCTCACTAATGCTCAATCAAATCCTCACAGCAATGTTCCAGCATCAGTACCTGACCCATTCTTATTTTCAATCAAATCCTCACAGCAATTTTCAACATCAGTTCCTGACATCGCTAATGCTTAATCAAATCCTCATAGCAATGTTCCAGCATCAGTACCTGACCTCACTAATGCTCAATCAAATCCTCACAGCAATGTTCAACATCAGTACCTGACCTAACTAATATTCAATCAAATCCTCACAGCAATGTTCCAACATCAGTACCTGACCTAACTAATATTCAATCAAATCCTCACAGCAATGTTCCAACATCAGTACCTGACCTAACTAATATTCAATCAAATCCTCACAACAATGTTCCAGCATCAGTACCTGACCTCACTAATGCTCAATCAAATCCTCACAGCAATGTTGAACATAAGTTCCTGACCACAGTAATGCTCAATCGAATCCTCATAGCAATGTTCAACATCAGTGTGTGATCTCACTAATGCTCAATCAAATCCTCACAGCAATGTTCGAACATCAGTACCTGAACCCATTCTCATTTTCAATCAAATCCTCACAGCAATGTTCCAACATCAGTACCTGACCTCACTAATGCTCAATCAAATCCTCACAGCAATGTTCAACATCAGTTCCTCACATCGCTAATACTTAATCAAATCCTCACAGCAATGTTCCAACATCAGTACCTGACCTCACTAATGATCAGTCAAATCCTCACAGCAATGTTCAACATCAGTTCCTGACCTCACTAATGCTCAATCAAATCCTCACAGCAATGTTCCCACATCAGAGTATGTTGAGAACTGGCCCTGCTCTGCTTTGTCTCGAGTGAGAGTACCTGCCGGTCTGCTGTGTGACTGCTGTAGAAGCGTCTGTGGAGTTCCCTGGAACTCTGCTGGCCGGTTTACCCGGCCCGGTTTGCTCCCGGTTGTGGTTACGGCTAAGGTAATCGAACTGCTTGTCCCACCTGAGTATGACTAATGGCTGGACTTATTACACATAATAGCACTTCGTTAAGCAGGAAGTGAGGCGTTAAACCCCTTTCTCCGCTCCCTGTTCCTGCTCCGCTCTGTCGTTTGACCCTTGACCCTAGGGTGA
>JAMWET010002381.1:90000-105196 GCA_024036415.1 Prochilodus magdalenae
ACAGGAAGTTCCTACATGAGGTGGTTCTGAATACGCTGCTATGAATTATTTAGTATACACTATGGATTATATAGAGGTGAAATAATCCATAAAGAAAACTGATCATGGTGACTCCTGGTTCCTATCACTACTAGTCTTTACAGTCAACCAGCGTGCCAACAAATGACTCTGTTTACGTAATGTAGAAGTGATGGAATTCCCCTTTATGTCCCAGGGATAGATTTTTTGTGAAAAAAAAAATTAAAATAATTATTATATATATTTTTTATTAAGTTCACATTAACACATTTTTAAATGCATTTTATCTAAAAGAAATGCTTTTAAATGCGTTTTTAAATATTAACATACAAAAATATGTAATAAAATCTATGTACAGTGTATTTTATAAATTTTATTAAAGAAAAAAAAATGTAAAACAAAAAGTGTAGCTAATGTCCATTAGTTAGATGTCCATAGTGAACATAAAGAAGGAAAACAAATATAACCAGAGAACCGTTGTATTGTGTAATTTCCAATTATGCTATAGTTGTGTCAAATTATGCTAAACAAATTGAAAATATTACTGAATTATTGGCTTTAGGATACAGCATATGCTAGCTGTACATCTGGATAAAAAAAAAAAACCTCAGTTATTAACAACAACAAAAAAAAATTCAGTTATCATTCTCGCGCTTTTCGTGATGAGAAGAATAAGCGACTAAAGTTGATAAGTGGAATTTTTTAAAACAAATGAAGCAAAAACAAAGTTTGGTGCTCCTGGCCTCTGATGTTAGCTAGCTAGCGTTAGCTAGATTTACCCAACCTGGCTTTTTGTGGATTTGCTTGATATAGTCTATGGGTGTTAGATTAGGTTTCTTGTTATGAACCCACATCTTCGTGTTTTGTTTGTATGAGGCTCAGTCAGACAATCTGGCCAAGATAGCTAGCTAGCTAGCATAGCAAGCTATGGCAGAGCTAAAGCTAGCCGCCTAGCTAGCTATATTCACTTTAGCTGGGTAGCTCATAAAACAGCTAATAACCTGAATATGGAGATATGAGTTCATAGAAAGACTATTTCAAGGAGATCCACAAAAAGCCAGGTTGGGTATTTCCCAGTGGGTGCTAACATTAGCTAGGTTGGCTAGTTAGCTAACATTAGAGCGCACTGGCACCAAACGTGGTTTTCCTTCGTTGGTGTAAGAACTGTAACTCGCTATATCAGCTTCAGGTATTTCATCTTCTCCTTCTCACCACAAGGAAAGAGCTAGAACGATAACCGAGTAGGTGTTTAGCTCAGACAGTGAACACAGAACTGCGGCCTGCTGGACAGACAGAACCCCAGGCAGCTCAGTCAAAGCTCAGACCCCTACGTGTTAACAGGCGGACTGACGTGTTTAACCCACAGCGGTGCTGAACAAACAAGGAAGCGACTAGAAACAGACTTAACCCTCGGACCAGTTAGCATGGTGTTAGCTGTGGGCCTGAGACCGTGCAGAGGTGTTCAGTATCTCTAATAGACTGGATTATGTGGTTACTAACACCGTATGACTCACTGCTGTCTCTGAACATGCCCTGAAGTACAGACCGAGCCCAGCCTTTAAGACAGCCCCGCTGCTGTGTTTAGCAAGGCGGCGCACGTCGGTCCGCTCCGACATGCCGGTTTACTGATTTAGAGGAATGATTGACGACTTTATTATAATTCTCTTTTGTTGTCTCTCCAGTTCTGCAGCTGAGGATCCAGAACCGCAGACAGCAGAAGGAGCTGAACGCGGACTCTGGTGAGGGTGCGTTCGCTCGTGTGTGCTGTGGTTATTATCTCCACGCTGCCAGCATGCAGAGTGAAAATAAGCACTGTTTATATCAGCTGGAGTTTATTCCCTGTTCTCACCCAGTCCTCTACACTTACTGCGTCCTCAACTGTTTACACTGTTTACACTTCAATCATATAGAATACTTCCTTCATGTGGAGCCAGAACCCACATTCAGGTCCTAACATCAAAGTAAACCTTAAAGTACATCTAGTACAACAACTACAGTCAATTATTCAGTATCTAATTATTCAGTATCCACTATGAATTATTCAGTATCCACTATGAATTATTCAGTATCCTCTATGAATTACTCAGTATCTACTATGAATTATTCAGTATCCACTATGAATTATTCAGTATCCACTATGAATTATTCAGTATCTACTATAAATTATATAGCATCTACTTTGAATTATTCAGTATCTACTATGAATTATTCAGTATCTACTATAAATTATTCAATATCCATTATGAATTATTCAGTATCTACTATGAACTATTCAGTTTCCACTATGAATTATTCAGTATCCACTATGAAGTATTCAGCATCTACTATGAACTATTCAGTATCCACTATGAATTATTCAGTATCTTCTATAAATTACTCAGTATCCACTATGAATTATTCAGTATCCATTATGAATTATTCAGTATCTACTATGAACTATTCAGTTTCCACTATGAATTATTTAGTATCCATTATGAATTATTCAGCATCTACTTTGAATTATTCAGTATCTACTATGAATTATTCAGTATCTACTATGAATTATTCAGTATCCATTATGAATTATTCAGTATCTACTATGAACTATTCAGTTTCCACTATGAATTATTCAGTATCCACTATGAAGTATTCAGCATCTACTATGAACTATTCAGTATCCACTATGAATTATTCAGTATCTTCTATGAATTACTCAGTATCCACTATGAATTATTCAGTATCCATTATGAATTATTCAGTATCTACTATGAATTATTCAGTATCCACTATGAATTATTTAGTATCCATTATGAATTATTCAGCATCTACTATGAATGATTCAGTATCAACTATGAATTATTCAGTATCCATTATGAACTATTCAGTATCTACTATGAATGATTCAGTTTCCACTATGAATTATTTAGTATCCATTATGAATTATTCAGCATCTACTTTGAATTATTCAGTATCTACTATGAATTACTCAGTATCCACTATGAATTATTCAGTATCCATTATGAATTATTCAGTATCTACTATGAACTTTTCAGTTTCCACTATGAATTATGTAGTATCCATTATGAATTATTCAGCATCTACTATGAATGATTCAGTATCCACTATGAATTATTTAGTATTTTCTATTAATTCTGTGTTAACTGCTATTAATCATTATGTAACTGCTATGAATGATTCTGTACCCACAAAGAATCATTTACTAACCATTATTAATCATCCAGTAACCGCTATGAATTATGCATTAACTACTATGAATCATTTTGATCATTGAACCTCTAGAAAATTTTGTAACAGCTGTGAATCATTCAGTAACTCATTTATTCACTAGTAAAACGGAGTAACTGGTTACTGTTCATTCTTCTTTACCGTTATGAATTTTCTGTCTTTATATTATCACCTATTATGACAGTAATATGTAAATGAGGCGGTTCACCATTGGTTAAACACACCCGTTAATCGTAGGACTTATTACTCAGTGAATAATATGAATTATCATGTCGTTACTGCATCATTATTATCACTGTGTGATCCGTCTTTCATTATTTTTATCGTCTGTAGGTGTGAAGACCTCCTGCCCTGACAAAGTAGGGGAGAACGAGGCCAGCGCTGTAGCGGTGAGTCATGTATCTGGGATCGATGAGGCTGGAAACCTGAGCAGAAAGGCTGGTAGAACTGAGAGAATCTGCTTTAGCCTGAGGAAGTGGAAGAGGAAGCGCTGGGAGAAACCTCAGTGCTCAAGTATTACACGTCAGAGTCCATTAGAGCAGGAGCAGGAATGTGTTGTGTTTTTGCCAGCTCGTTATTCGACTGTGGCGGGTTTCCTCCCTCTGACTGATCACAGGCGATGGTTTATAATGTATGTGGTAATAACTGATGTGAAGGTGCAGAAGCTGGTAGTACGCTGACCTACGGCAGGAGAGCGTGATGGCCGAGTGGAGATGGTCAGACTAAGTAGAAGTACTGTAGGTATGGAGGTAGAAGCAACTGTGTTTGGTTTACGCTGGTGCAAATAAAAAGACGTTCTGGAGAGAAACGGACGGTCGCTGCCGGAGGAGAAGCTTTACAGCAGAAGGGAAACATACGGCTTTAGATTCCCGAGTCATCCGGGGCCATTCCCATTCATCATGACGTCTCAACATAATCTAAAGGTTAACTAGAGTTTTCAAACTATGGTAATACGGTCGAGTCACATTATTATGACCACCAGATAATATCCAGAGTAACCGCCGTGTTCAACACGGACAGCAGCTAGACGGGCTGGAAGTGACACAGTAAGGTCCTGGTATCCACAGGTGTCTGGAGCCATGCTGACTGGAGGGAGCATGGGGGGAAAGGGGGTGACCAGGACGATTGAGGTGGTCCCACAGATGCTCAGTTGGGGTTCAGGCTTGGGAATTAGGGGGCCCATGGTAGTACCTGGAAGTCCTGGTCATGCTCTTCCAACCAATGTGGGACATTTCTAGCCATGTGGCATGTGGCATTGTCTTGCTGGAGGATTCGCCCATCTGCCCCAGGGAAGGTCTGCAAGGATGGATTCATACCCAGATGGGTTGAGGGAGTGCCTTCCACATGGCCGAGTGGGTTCAGAGAATGCCACTTCCTTCATGATCTATGGGATGCTGCCATCAAGGAAGTGGTCATAATAATGTGACTCGACTGTGTAGAAATTGTTTAGGGAATGTTTTACACAACCCCATGTCTAGGTGATTAGCCAAAATGGCTTCTTTAGTTGTGGCTCTGGGCTTGCTAAGCTAATGCAGCCAACAAGGAACGGAAGCTTATGGACACCCGTTAGCATAGTGCTAACTGAACTGATGAAATACCAGGACGGCTACTGCACGGTGTTAATACCACAAAAGCAAGACCACTTCTAAGTGCTTTGGGAAAGGCCATGGAATCAGCAGGTGGAAGTTGCTAACGCTCACACCGCCACCTGTCACTGAACAGGAAGTCGTAGTGCGTATGGGAGGCCTGAATGTCGCGTCAGCCCGGGGTGAATATATGCATAGTGTGATATGTGGTATGTTGATGTTGCTGGTTTCTCTGACTGGGTTATTTCCTGATGCAGCACCAGACAGAGGACGGCGCCGCTCTGAAGTCGCCCCCTAGTGGTCTGGCTGCTGAAACTGCACAAGGTGATTCATTAACTGGGAGATGTAGAGAGAACAATCAGAATGACCAGTGTTGGTACCAGGAGGTCACCATGTCTACAACACAAATAGGTTTTCTGTGGGGTATAGATAGATAGATAGATAGATAGATAGATAGATAGATAGATAGATAGATAGATAGATTTGATTTTATTGATTGATTGAATATTTATTATTTTATTGATTGATTGAGAGAGAGAGAGAGAGAGAGAGTGGGAGAAAGAGAGGGAGGGAGAGAGAGAGAGAGAGAGAGAGAGGGAGGGAGGGAGGGGGGAGAGAGGGGGAGAGAGAGAGAGAGAGAGAGAGAGAGAGAGTGAGGTAGAGAGATAGAGACAGAGAGGGAGGGAGAGAGGGAGGGAGGGGGGGAGAGAGAGAGAGGGGGGGGAGAGAGAGAGAGAGTGAGGGAGAGAGAGAGAGACAGAGAGGGAGAGAGATAGAGAGTGAGGGAGTTAGAGAGAGAGAGAGAGAGAGAGGGAGTTAGAGAGTGAGGGAGTTAGAGAGAGAGAGAGGGAGAGTGAGAGAGAGTTAGAGATAGAGAGGGAGAGAGAGAGAGAGAGAGTTACAGATAGAGAGGGAGAGAGAGAGAGTTAGAGATAGGGAGAGAGAGAGGGAGTTAGAGAGAGAGAGAGAGAGAGTTAGAGAGAGGGAGAGAGAAAGAGAGAGAGAGAGATTTTGAATGTGATAGATAGATAGATAGATAGATTTGATTTTATTGATTGATTGATTGAATATTTATTATTTGAATGATGGATCATGTTCTGAAGTATCTCCCTGGTTCACACAGCCCGTTAGAATGGGTTTGGAGAGAGAGAGTTAGAGAGATAGAGAGGGAGAGAGAGAGAGAGAGAGAGGGAGAGAGAGAGAGAGAGAGAGTTAGAGATAGAGAGGGAGAGAGAGAGAGATAGAGAGAGAGAGAGTTAGAGATAGAGAGGGAGAGAGAGAGAGATTTAGAATGATGGATCATGGATCATTCACACAGCCCGTTAGAATGGGTTTGGGGCCTGAGCGTCTGAACCGCCACCTTGAACGAACCCTCTCTCCTTTCCGCAGACAGGACTAGCGGAGCAGCTCAGAGACAGAAGAAGGCTCGCCTGGCTGACGATGCGAGCGAGAAGGTTCAGAAAGGACCGGGACGCCTGGAGCTTCTCCAGAAACACATGCTGCCCCTGGAAAACAGTGAGTGGGACTAATCGTGCATTCAGGAAACACAGACGCATGAAGCAACTGCAGAGGCTTCCAGATGGGTAATGTGAGTTACGCAGTTGACGTCCTACCATGCTCTGTGACATGCTGAGCGGGCTCTAGACGCCCAGCTGAAAAACAGACCTGAGGCTTCTGAAGGGTTCACCGTTAGGGCACGGACGACAGGAGCCCTCGTCAGCTGGCTAGTGGAACAGGGACTGAGGTGACCTCGGCATTCGGATCTGTGGGAAACAACAGGCTTGGAAACGCATTCGGGAAGCACGCGTTCAGGGAGCGTGATGCCCGTGTGTTACGTAAGAGCAGCTGTTCCACAGGTGACTGGGAATGTCCGTGCAGGACGTGATCAGACTGTCATATAGGCGTATCATTAGAGTAGGGCTGCAACCCTACATCGCAAGTGGGCGAGTGCACATGTGGCGTGTCCTCTTATAAAATATACATTTTATATTACATACATATTTACAGTAACTCAAAAAACACTTAAGTGTGTCTCTGTTGTCTCTGTCCATCACCTGTCCATCACCAATACATCACCTGTCCATCACCTGTCCATCACCAATACATCACCTATCCATCACCCATACATTACCAATACATTATTTATACATCACATGTCCATCACCTGTACATCACCTATGCATCACCAGTCCATCAGCTATACAACACCTGTCCATCACCTATACGTCACCTATACATCACCTGTCCATCACCTATACATCACCCATACATCACCAATACCTTATTTATACATCACCTATCCATCACCTGTTCATCACCTATACATCGCCTATACATCACCTGTCCATCACCTATACATCGCCTGTCCATCACCTATACGTCACCTATACATCACCTGTCCATCACCTATACTTCACCTATCCATCACCTATACGTCACCTATACATCACCCATACATCACCAATACCTTATTTATACATCACCTATCCATCACCTGTTCATCACCTATACATCGCCTATACATCACCTGTCCATCACCTATACATCGCCTGTCCATCACCTATACGTCACCTATACATCACCTATACATCACCTGTCCATCACCTATATGTCACCTATACATCACCTGTCTATCACCTATACGTCACCTATACATCACCTGTCCATCACCTATTCATCACCTGTCCATCACCTGTATGCATCTTGTATTGACTGCCAGCACCACTATATTCTTCTTATACACTTCTTATACTCTCATACATACGACTGTATATATCATCAGTATATATGTTCTAGGTGACTTTCAGTAACTGTGCAATATATGTATCTGTACAATTACACAGATTACACCTTATTAATTTGTATCATTAGAGTAGGGCTGCAACTCTACATCGCAAGTGGGCGAGTGCACATGCGGCGTGTCCTCTTATCCCCAAATCAATACCAAGGCATTCCTACTAATCACCAGTGACGGGCGTAGCGTACGGTGTATGATCGAATTATGATCTCCATTACGGAGGTACATCTATATGATCATCAGAATGATGGAGCTGTAGGTCACTGTAACCCGGCGCTGGGTCACTTGCTGGGTTAACCTGATACACATTCACTGGGTCATATGAGCAACCCAACAGGCTATGTCATTACCGTTACCCCCAAACACACTGACCCAGCACTCGGTTCATTAACCCTACCACTGGTATACCTGAGAAACCTACCGAGTCAGAGCTGTACACAGTGGTGGTGAAGGTAACCAGACGTCCCCCTCTAAAAGCTCCCTCACAGGAAGTTCCTACATGAGGTGGTTCTGAATACGCTGCCTGATGTCTGAGACGCTGTTTATGATAGTGTGGAGAAGATCTCAGCCTTAAACTCCATTCATGGTGGAGGGATACATGCTGCAGGGCGCTGTGAGGTCAAATAGTCCCCCAGAGGAACTTAGTGTTTCCAGGTTTTCCAGATTTTCATCATCAACATTCCATACACACTCAGAAGACACGTGTAGGTTCACTGGTGGTTTAGATACAGTTAGTAAAGTGTCTATACGTGTGTTCTAGACATGGAGAACCCTGGTTCCCATCACCACCACTCTAAAGAACCTCTGAACCGTCTCACACCAAACCCGCTCTGAAAATGTTAACCTCGACCCTGACCCTCCTCTCCTCTCTATTCTCAGCTGCCATTGCCTTCACCTCCCCCTCGGATGTCTTCGAAGATGACATCTCCTCATGCTCCTCTGCGTCTCCTGAGCAACTCGGGATTCACCGGTCCCCTGGCTTCTCCTCATCGCCTGGCTTGAGCAGCGAACAATCACTGAGTGATGTGTCCCCCGTTACTACGCCCATCAACCACAGTCCCAGCAGTGTTCAGGTATTTCCCGTTACACTGACATACCAGAGGTCATGTGATATCAGTGGGTAGATTGATCATGGAGGGGTGTTCTCTCAGGGGTCGACTTGGGAACGCCCACACCTGTATAAGCTGGGAGGTGTTACCTTGTGGGTGAGGCTGAACACCAGCCAGCGTGCTCATGATCGGAGTTATGAGCTGTTGGAGGTTCAGTTCCATATTTCCCTCCATATGGAATTAATTTTTTTTGTTTTTTGTTTGATTTAATTGATGTACTTTTCGTCCTTCTGACGTATAAGATGGTTGAGGTCCCTCTAGTGTTCAGGAATGGCTCTGCACGTTGTTCCCTAATAACCTATATATGGATTATAAAGGTAATAGAATATACAGGCCGCGTGTGACGATGTCCCGATTGCTCCCGACAGCAGTGCAGTGTGGCGCTGTTTCCAGCAGCTGAGTCTGTGGGGCAGCCAGTGGCCGTGACGGTGACGGGGTCAAACTCCATAGCAATGACTGGGAGACCCAAGGGGGTGTACATGTCCTCGCCGACTACGCCACTGCTGCCAAAGGTAAACGCACCAACACCAGAAGGGCAAGCTTCTTTTAGACGTGTCAGCGTTGGGTCCCTCCACACAGGAAGTTCATTAAGAACTCAACCATATTTTTTTAGGGTACCGTTCATAAGGCTACTTGACGCCTACATAAGCTTGTTATGACAACTGACATAACCTTACATACATAAATGCTTACTCCAGTGGGCATATTTTCTATAAAGGTCGCAAAGCCCTATTAACAGTATAACAGTTATATATGTATAATATATAAATATAATATATTGTTCTTTTTTATTCACATCTCCATTAATATTATTATTAGTAATATAATACAGATTTAAAAAACTTGACCGAAATCATTTAAATTGTTTATAATATACATTTTATATTACATACATATTTACAGTCACTCAAAAAACAAGTGTTTCAAACTAGTGTGTCTCTATTGATTGTGAAATGTTTGGCACTGCACCTCAACACCTGTCCATCACCTGTCCATCACCAATACATCACCTATCCATCACCCATACATCACCAATACATTATTTATACATCACCTGTCCATCACTTGTCCATCACCTGTCCATCACCAATACATCACTTGTCCATCACCTATCCATCACCCATACATCACCAATACATTATTTATACATCACCTGTCCATCACCTATACGTCATCTATACATCACCTATACATCACCTGTCCATCACCTATACGTCATCTATACATCACCTGTCCATCCCCTATCCATCACCCATACATCACCAATACATTATTTATACATCACCTGTCCATCACCTGTCCATCACCTATACGTCATCTATACATCACCTGTCCATCACCTATACGTCATCTATACATCACCTGTCCATCACCTGTCCATCACCTATACATCACCTGTCCATCACCTATACGTCATCTATACATCACCTGTCCATCACCTATCCATCACCCATACATCACCAATACTTTATTTATACATCACCTGTCCATCACCTGTCCATCACCTATACATCACCTGTCCATCACCTATACGTCATCTATACATCACCTGTCCATCACCTATCCATCACCCATACATCACCAATACTTTATTTATACATCACCTGTCCATCACCTATACGTCATCTATACATCACCTGTCCATCACCTGTCCATCACCTGTCCATCACCTGTCCATCACCTGTCCATCACCAATACATCACCTGTCCATCACCCATACATCACCAATACATTATTTGTACATCACCTGTCCATCACCTATACATCACCTGTCCATCACCTATACATCACCTGTCAATCACCTGTCCATCGCCTATACATCACCAATACATTATTTATACATCACCAATACATGATTTATACATCACCTGTCCATCGCCTATACATCACCAATACATTATTTATACATCACCAATACATGATTTATACATCACCTGTCCATCGCCTATACATCACCTGTGCAAATTAGAATTTCCACTTCTGAAACCTTCTGAAATGATCTATACCTCTAACTTCTTCATATACGTGTTGGTTTTCGACCCCACCGCACACATGGTTTCTTTATCCCTTGGTCTCTCAGACAGCTCAGCCCCCAACCCCGCCCAATCTTTCCGTCCTGGGGGGGTCCTTATCATCACCCCGCCCCCCGCGGCCTCGCAAAACACGCGACTGTAAGCCCAAAATGAGGAAGCTGAAGTACCACCAGTACATCCCCCCGGACCAGAGGAGCGGCTCGGGAGGCGGTTCCGGGAGTAATGCTCAAAAGAACGGCGGCAGTCAGGCTCAGCCCATCGACCCCGCCTACTCCCGCCTCCTACAGCAGCAGCAGGTTTTCCTGCAGCTGCAGATTCTCAACCAGCAGCAACAGCTCACCGTGGCAACCAGGTACATCAACGAATACCCCGGGGAACCCTGAGAACCCACCACATTACACTCTGAAGCCTAAACCTTTCAGATTCCACCACAGTGAACACTTCTGACTGGTACCTCTATCTAGAACCGAGCACCAGATATATATGGCCATCCATAATCATAGCAGGGCAAAATTACTGATGCCCACATTGTGTATCCAATCAGCAGTGAGAACCAGCTAGTGAGCTTTTCTGGAGCTGTGCCGCAAAGCTGCCCTCAGCCTGTCGCCCCAGCAGCAAACCCCACCCTCCGAGAAACAAGCCCCGCCCACAAGCCAGAACTGCTTCCTCCAAACCTCGACGACTTAACGGTAAGACTCGCGGTTATGCCTAATGCGATTCGTTGCTACGAGTAACGGAAGTTTACAGCCACTAATGCCTAATGCCCGCCTCCATCCGTGAGGAGTCAGTATCTCTAATAGACTCGGTCATGTGGTTTCTGAGTCTGTTATCTATAAACATAGACGAAAGCACATCACTAGCTTAGTCTGAAGTTATATACCATACCATATATACACTCATCAGGAGAACAGCCATACCCAGAAGGAGGTGTGGGGGTGCGGGTGTGTGGGGAAGGAGGATAAAGGTGACCAGGACCAATAACTGGTGATAAATGTAGACTGATATGATCAATATTTATTGAGCTACACATACAGAAGTCTGTCTCTCAGTATGGCGTCGGGCCGCCGTGTTCGCTAACCCAACACGCCAGACGTCTCAGTATGGAGCTGTAGAGGTTCCTAATGGTGTCCTGTGATAATCCATCCCATGCAGCTTGAACATCCTCACACAGTTCCTGCAGATGGTGCGGTAGGGGTGGAGGGACACCAGGCCGTTGTCCGTCGGTTACCGTCGTCAGTATCGTCTTGTCAACATCGGCCGCTGTTGCTCGTGTACCACTATGAGATGCTGCAATGTGTTTGTCTCAGGTGTCAGAACTCCGACAGCAGCTGCGCAAACGTGGGCTCCCGGTCTCTGGCACCAAACCCGCCCTGCTGGAGAGACTCCGTCCCTTCCAGATGCCCCGCCCCCAGGTAACCCCCACCCCTCTCTGCCAGATGGAAGGGACACTGGACCCCTCACAGCCTCCCAGTCTGAGCATCTCTAATGTGGATGTTTCAACCAGTCCTTCGCACATCTACATCCAGTCTTCCGGACTGCTGGAACAGGGCTTGGCCGGGGTCGCTTACCTGACCTCCCCGGCTTCTTCCTCCGCGGGCTCCAGCCCGAGCCTACAGGCCCCTTCACCTCCACTGCCCTCCGGCGCCCTCTGGAGGTCAGAGCAGGCAGCGGAGGAGCTGAGTGTGGAGCTGAAGATGAGGGAGAGGATTCGGAGCAGGCCAAGGGAGAAAGCGCTGGATACAGTCACGCAGGTGAGTTCCTCAGGTGTTGGATTTGAGCTAGGTAGGGTCTTCAAGTCTCTCTCTTTAATCGGCCTGGCTGAATACTAGTGAGCAAACTAGCTAGCTTTAAAGAAACCCAAGCTATCTCCTGATAGAAACTGGATCAAACGTAACGCACAGCTTCAATGGAAAAGCTCAGCACCGACTTCAGAAAGACCAGCTCTAGAACTGAGCTCAGAGGTGGGGAACAAGAACCTGCCCCTTTAGATGAACTGATGAGCTAACAGAGCTAACCAGTGTCAGGCTAGATGCTAATGCGAGCATGCTAACTTGTACACAAGGTCTTTTGCCCTTCGGGCGATGATGAGCCAAAATGTCTTTAGTCAAACTGGACCAAGATAACCTCGTCCGGCATATTAACACCGCTGTGGCTGCTAGAGATACACCGAAAGGAATTTCTTTGGCCCGAAGCCATAACCGCACAAATGACACATTGGGCCGAAACCGAATACCAAACACGGTGTTTGCTGTATAAATGTCCATCACCTATACGTCACCTGTACATTACCTATACATCACCTGTCCATCACCTATACATCACCCATACGTCACCTATACATCATCGCTGTATAAATTAAATTGGCTAAATCGTACGCGGATCTAGCCCACATCTGGCACAGTTATGGCCCTGCTGGCCCACTGTCGGCACTGGCAGTCTGCTGTGAGCCAAAGGTGGCCCACATATTTACAACATGCATTTAGCCCACCTGTCCCAAAACTGATCTAGTCCACTTCAGGCACAGATACGGCAGAGTTGTCTACTTTTGGTTGAGGTGTGGCCCTAATGTGGTGCAAATGTGGCCCACATCTTGCTACTGGGAGCCACCCAAGGGCTGTCAACCCATCTGGCAAGTGGGCCAGATGAAAACAGGGAATGTGGGCCAGATGAAAGGGGGAATGTGGGCAAGATGAAAATGGGGAATGTGGGCCAGATGAAAATGGGGAATGTGGGCCAGATGAAAATGGGGAATGTGGGCCAGATGAAAGGGGGAATGTGGGCCAGATGAAAATGGGGAATGTGGGCCAGATGAAAACAGGGAATGTGGGCCAGATGAAAACAGGGAATGTGGGCCAGATGAAAAAGGGGAATGTGGGCCAGATGAAAATGGGGAATGTGGGCCAGATGAAAATGGGGAATGTGGGCCAGATGAAAATGGGGAATGTGGGCCAGATGAAAATGGGGAATGTGGGCCAGATGAAAATGGGGAATGTGGGCCAGATGAAAATGGGGAATGTGGGCCAGATGAAAATGGGGAATGTGGGCCAGATATATATTTGGAATGTGGGCCAGATGAAAATGGGGAATGTGGGCCAGATGAAAATGGGGAATGTGGGCCAGATGAAAATGGGGAATGTGGGCCAGATGAAAATGGGGAATGTGGGCCAGATGAAAATGGGGAATGTGGGCCAGATGAAAACGGGGAATGTGGGCCAGATGAAAACAGGGAATGTGGGCCAGATGAAAATGGGGAATGTGGGCCAGATGAAAACGGGGAATGTGGGCCAGATGAAAACGGGGAATGTCTCCACCCGTCTCCACCCTCTTGTTAGGTCCCTCACCTGTCCTTTGTAGCTCCGCCCCTTCCCAGGTGTTATAGTCCTTGTTCATTTATACTCCCTGTTGTTCCGTTTGTTCCTGCTGGGTGTTTTGTCTCCATGTCTGTTGTTTTGTAACCCAGTTCACAGTCGTTGCTTTGTTTTTCCCAGTGTCTTTGGTTTTTGTTTTCTCTTATTTGTTCTCCATTGAAGACTTGCATTTGCATCCTGCCTCCTCGTCTTGTCCCACATGACGGGGGACTAGGATTTTTGCTTATCAAATCGGATCTTTGGTCAGTGAGCATAATGAAGCATCAGGCTCATTAAGATTTCACTCTTTTCCTCTACGAACGAGAAGAAGTCTAGCCATTCACTCATGACAGCACAAACCAGAGGGACAGTAATTAGAATTAGCTAGAGGTCTTAAAATTATAGCTAGCTAGATGCTAGTTAGATGCTAGCTTTAGGGTTCCTAGTTTTCTGCCAGTGTTCGACACTGTGGGTGTTTACTGATCCTTTAGGTTAGTTCATTTCTACGCCTCCTCTCTTTCAGCCATGTGGAGGTTCCCTACATCCCTTCCTGCAACAGGAACCGGGATGCTCCAGAGGGAAACCAGAAACAGACGGACAGGAAGTGCTCTTCACACAGGTCAGTATGTGCTGTCTGCGTGGAAAACGTTTTTTGGATGAAACCTATGGAATGATGTTCGCAGCTTCGAGTGTGGCCAAAAGTGTCCATGTGCACCAGAGCTAGCTCGGCGCTAACATACAGTAGGAAAAGCCATTAAGGTGCTAACAGAAATTAGCAGTATCTCACTGCTGTTTGAGTCGTATTTGAATAGCAAGTAATGCACCAAGCTTTACCTTCTCAGCATGTACAAATCCAAATCCACATTTAACGGGG
This sequence comes from Prochilodus magdalenae, assembly GCA_024036415.1. NCBI lineage: Eukaryota > Metazoa > Chordata > Actinopteri > Characiformes > Prochilodontidae > Prochilodus > Prochilodus magdalenae. Next base: position 104,990 of record JAMWET010002381.1, read on the forward strand.
CACTCATGACCCCTGACCCCTAATGGCTCCCTGGGTGCCTCGGTCCTACTCACCACTCCGGGCAAGTGCGCTCTCTGCCCCCTAGTGTGTGTATGTGGGTGTTTCACTGCACGATGCAGATGTGAGAGTCAAATAAATGGTTCTAGATACTCGGAGTACTAAAATTCCCACGGTCTCGTATTCTCCTGAGACTGTATAAAAAAACTG